>JAQJVL010001702.1:122500-154224 GCA_035578905.1 Stictocephala bisonia | reverse complement strand
TCAAAATTAAAAAGGGCCGTCTAGTATCACGTCTTCGATTCTCTTCGGGTAAATTATAAACTTTTACAGTATCAGAAAATTGAACTTTCTTCATTGTTTCAAAAGTTGCAGTCTGTATTCCAGGTTAACGAATAATGATTTATCACTATAGTATTTCATATACGTATCCTTCCATGAAATAAATGGTAGAAATGCTTCTTTATTAACACTTTCCTTCTTACAATATAAAAACCAAAAATATTCGCACTCAATACAACTGACAGTCTCCAAAGCAAGATCGAATAACAACTCTAATTTAAGATTGAATGGAAGCTTCTGAGGTAAACGCATCATCATTTTTCATAATGTCATCTTTAGCCTTACTGTTGAATCTAGAATTAAACTCGTTATTTATCGCTGGCAAGCACCTTATCAATTGCAACCATTGGTCTGAATCCAATTTTATTACTTCACGTTGACTATGTATCATAACATATGTCTTATCAGAATTGTTCCTATTATTGTAAATAAAGTTTCGTATTGAAGATTTCCATCATCATCATGTGAATAGAACTTGTGAGTTTCCATGTTGTCGTGATGGTGTCTAAGATACGACTGAGTTCACTTTTATACTGAATTATTATCTGTTACAATTAAGTAGAATATTGATACTTAAATCGTTTCCAAAATTCTTCATCAATTGCGTTAAATCCTTTTTTGAATTCTGTCCAATCATCATAATTAAAATGAACAAAACTATCAGGTTTATTATCACTATTCTTTTTTACAATAAAAATATTTGTATTTGTTTGCCAATTACTGAGTATTACTTTTAAATTATTAGTTAATATCAAAGTCTTACTATAAGCATACTCCATACCTGCTGATTATATGTGACAACACCTTAACGGTCAAAGTCAATTAAAGAACTGATCCATTATACACAATCCAATTACTATTTATACTTTTGTCGTCTCCTCATTTTATATTTCTTACATTTTATTAGCGTATCGTCTCTCTGATTCATTTTTAATAAATTGATACCTAAATCTGACAACTGTAGCATATCTTTAAGTATCTCCCGCCAAACGTCTTGACCAATATTCTAATAATTCAGACGTTCTGTTTCTTGTTCTTGGCAATGTTGTTGATGATACTTTTGGATCTTGCACATGTTCACCTCCATGTCCGACATGAGTTTGATTCCTATACCATCTAGTGTCACGCGTTGTCCACGTACTAGAAGAAATAAATTTGCTTTGTTCAGGTTTTCCTCCTTCTCTAAATATTCTCTCGTAATATGTTTGATAAGCCGATATTGTTAGATCGGTTATCGGACGTTGACTGTTATTTTGATCTTGATTTGATTGACCCTGAGCAGGAGCGTGGTGTGCCATGGTCTAAGTATAACGAACGACTAACAACTCGGTCTGAGCAAAGCTATAACAGAAAAATCATATACGTATTTACTATAGTATAATGCAAACGCGAGCCGGCTGACACTAGGGTCAAGCGATATGATAGCGCGCTCATGATATCAACGGCTGAGTTTAGAGATCTTACCAAGTTCTGTTCTCCTAGTACTTGACGACTGTTTTAACGTATTTATTCGCAACCGAAAAGGATATAAAAGGATAACGAATTAAAATAATATTACTGTAACACCGAAAAACGTGTTTGTATTTAATATAGTATAACTAAAAGAGAGAAAACAAAAATCATATATGTATTTATTATAGTATAATGTAATAAATCGTATGAGTTGGCAGCACTGAGATATATTTTTGCAATTAATCGTGTGAGTTGGTAACACTGTGAAAAAACATTTGGTACATTTTATATAGTATAAAGAAAAACAGATTTTTTTTGCATCTTTCATATAGTACGACACCACGAGCAGACGACAAACCAACAGATTTTTTTTTTTTTTTACATCTGAACAAATTAATACTATATTAAAAATACATTTTATATAGTATATCGTGTCTCGAGCGAAGCGAGCTGTCACACATTCTTCTGCCGCTACTTACGTTACCCTCTCGGGTGTGTCACTGTGCTGCAGTGGTATCGACTCCGTCTCACAAACTGAAGGTTCTCAGATCGATCCCAGCACCGGCCATCAACACTTTTTGCCCACACAATAAATACAATTAATTAAATAAATACGGCGTGACGTCAGAAGAAAGAGCGCGAAAACGGCGTGACGTCACACCAAAACAACACTGACCTAGGACAACGTCGCGGGGGGTCCACGTGCTCGTAGTAAACTTGACCTTCAAGGTCACCACGTGGCTGATAACAGTAGTAAACAATAGTAAACTTGACCTCTGGGGTCAACACGTGGTGATAAGGTCGGCAACCTTGCTGATAAGGTCGGGTACAAAGTCCAAGGTTGTGCCAGGACCGGCATACTACACTACTTATATATATAATTGGTTTGAAGTGAAAATGACATTTGTTGCTATTTAAATCTAAAATTAATCTCGTTTCTCTTATAAAACAATTTCCTAGTAACATGTCTCTATTTAATTTTGGCATTATACAAACTTTTATATACCAAGAAAACTTGTATATTTTTATCTTAATCAAGCAGCATCCAGCTATCTTCAACTTTGATTTATTTGCCGAGTAAAAGGCATTACATTGTTGGTGTACTTTCTCACAAGTTTGTGTTTCAATAACTTACTATAGATAGTTTCACTGATACAAGTAACGGACGACCCTGAATCCAGTAATGCATTTATTTTTAATTGTTCACTTAACTGTACATTTATTACAGGTAAACTAAATTTATTTTCACAAAGATTTTTATTTAGTTTCATTTGTCTTAATTTTTTAAATACTCTGTATTGAGTTCTTTTTATACAATGTTTTTCCTTTTTACTTAATTTTATGTTATTTACACATATCTTGTTTTCATTAATCTTATTTTTATCTGCGGGGAGTTTTCTATTTTTGACATGAGTAGTACTATTTCTATTTTCTCTTACAGAGGTTCTCCCCTCGTATACAAGTTTTTTGACTTATTTTAAATATAACATAGTTTTGCTAGGTGACCTATTTTATTACATTTAAAGCATCTTTTTACTTCACTTCTACCTTGATTTTTATTAATTTTATGAGTTTCATCAAAGGTTGTTTTAAGGTTATTTTCAAATTTACAATTTTGTTCTCTTAGAAAATTGCTATATTCGACACTTTGTGTTTGTATGCACACTGTGTCTAATTCTGCAAAGTTACTTATATTATCTAATAAAGCTACATTTACTCTATCATTAGGTTTCATTCCTAGCTTTATGGTTTCTACAATTTCACTTTCTGTATAGTTACAATTTAAAATTTTATTGTAAGACTTTATTTCACTTATATACATTGGTAGAGGTTCGTTATATTCTTGTGGTCTGTGTACAAGCTTTAAGATTAAATTTTGCTTTAAAATTACAGGAACGAAACTACTTAGTAATTTGTCTTTTAATGCATCTATTGACAAGTTCTTATATTCTAACAATTTGCTTTGTAAAGGCTCTATTGTTTTATTGATTAACAAACTAATGATTACTTTGTCACTAAGTTCAGTTTCTTTCTTTATTTTTAACATGACTTTTAAAAAGGCTAATAAGTCTTTTACAACTGTACCGGGTCGTTTGACCAGTACATTTCGTTTTTTTTGTCGTGGTCTGCCGGGCTGCCTGAGACCGCTCGTGCCCGGCGATTCGCTTACTTTGGTGGCCGTTGGCTCGGACTCGGTCGTTCCGTGTTCCAGCTCTGGTCTGTCAGGTTGGCCGTAATTTGGATTGTTCGCAGCCTGCTCTAAAGACCGTGCACGGCTAGAGACTCCAAAACGTAAGTGTTCTTTTGTAATTTCTAATATCTAATCACCCTTGTAGTGAAAAGACTTTTGTTTCAATGATAATATTAATCGGGCTTAGTGGGGTTTTCAGGGTTTTGTTAAATTTATGTTCTTTGTCGAGATATTTGTTAACCTAGGTTCGAGCCACGTGCTCAATGTTACCTTTTTAGCATTAATTGCTTTTTATATCTGGCTTTATAATTAATGGTAGTTCTGTATAATGTTTTGTTGAGCCTTTTTACAGTTGGAGTTACCTATTTACCATATTTTTGTTCATTGACAATAACCTAGCCTATCTGTGTAGTTTGATTTTCATGTTATAACCTTTTGCTCCTGTATCATAGCCTAAAAATGGATCTTTTATTTTCTAGTGTGCTCCAATCATGTACAATTTTGTCTGGTATTGTTTTGTTTTGCCATTTCATGTATTAGGTGTTATGTGTAGTATTTTTGTTGTTGTGGCTGGACTATTTTTAATTGCTGTGTTTGGCCTTGCAGTCCAGGGTCCTCGAGTGGGATATTTTCCCTCAGCCTACCGTCCGGGGAAGGGCGACCATTCTGCACTGCCAGCCTGGCCTGAGGACCATGTCGTAGAGCCCATGTCTCGACTACGCTGCCATCCCTACATCTGGGTGTTGTTCTTCTGTCCTCAGGTCAGTGCGTGCCATTTTGTTCCCGGCGGCTGAGCTGGGGGAGTGTGATTTATTCGTTTGTGTAAAAAAAAAAAGAAAGAAAACCAGAAGAAAATCTCTAGGCCACTAAATACGATAAAATTTAAAAAAGAAAAAAAACCAATTAAGACTGAACAGTGATTTATGGAACTCAGCCATGGGGACTTACATTTATTTATTTATTAAAGGAAAAAACTTTTAAAACCCAAAAAGAACTTTTGTGTTAATATTTATTGTTATTTATCTTTATTAGTTTATTCTGTTGTTATATTTTTTAGATTTTAGATTTGTTAGGTCCCTACTGTTAGATCATGGTATTATTTATTTTAATGTGTTAGGCCTAGTGATATAGTTAGAGTTATTTGTTAATTTATTTCGTGAATTGTATTATTGATGTCAGGGGGGTAATAGAACGGTACCGTTTTATATTTTTTTTTTTAACTTGTTTAATTTTTAAACTTTCACCAAAAGGGGATTATGGTTCTTTTACTTAACTTCTTATTCGGAGCTGCCCAGGGATTCCGGCTTACTCCCTGGCCTCGGTGGAATCATGGGATGCGGGCTAAATTGCCGGGGTTATTTGGGGTTATCAAAATTGTTTCTAAATTTGTCACTTTTGAATTGTTAATAAGTTTTCTTACGTTTTGGGTGTCTCAGGCTAGGCTGCAGATAGGCCATGTAGTTGGTAATTTTGGTATTTGTAGAGTTTGTTGCTTTTGTAGCTTTTTGTATTATCTTGTGAATTTCAGTGTTTCTTGTTAGTTATTTAAGTGCGAATGGATATTGTGGCCTTCTGCCAGCCAGTTTTGCAGTTTTACAGTTAACTTGAAATAAATTAGTTTTGCTCAGCTGCCGAGTTTTATTTTGACCCTCCAACTGCCGCCCGTGATCCCATCGCTTGACTTGTTTTGAGCCATCCCCCAGTTGGCACGCTTTCCAGCTTTGGTGGGGGGATGGGTCTCAATTGGTAGCAGAGCGTGGTTGCCTAAAAAAAAAATAATAATAATAAATAAAAAAAACTTCTCTCTTGGTTGTTGACGGTGGGGGTTTGCCAGTTAGTAGGTCAGTGTTGGCCGACCTACCGTTTTGATAATTTGTTAAAGAAAAAAAAAAAAAAAAACAAATAATTATTTAAAAACAAAAACAATTAGAAAACCAAATAAATAATTTAACTTAAAAAAAAAAAACTAGGCAATCCGCTTGGTTACTTCGTTGAATGGGTTGCATGGGTGGATTGGAGTGGTCGGCAGTGGCTCGGTAGGCTGAGGGTTTTAGTTCGTCTTGGACCCTGGAGTTGTCGTTTTTTGTGTATTGTTGAGATTTGTTGCGTTCGAGATGGCCCATCTGCAGAATGTTGCCTAGTGAAGGAGGAATTGATTTTTGAGTTGAGGTCACGTGGGGTGACTCCGGAGGGTGATGTTTTGAATCTCCGGAGGTTGCTGCGGGAGCAGTTGTCCGCGGGTACGGCAGTGGAATGGTCTGATCTACTGGAGGTTGGTGATGAGTTGTTGGTTTGTAAACGGAAGGTGGAAGATTGGGAAGGGGTGTTAGAAGATTTGCAGCTGGAACCTCCAGTAGGTCGTGACCGGGCCTGCCGTCTTGCACGTCTGGGGCACCTGCTTGCCCGCTTATGGATGGTCAACCGGGCACCGGGGTTGGAACCATCGGATAGGACGTGGATCTTGGAGAGTGTGTCTAGGCTTGAGGAGATTTTTCAGGCACTCTCCGGTTCCACGACTCCTACGGGTTTGGGTCGGCAGCCTAATTTCTCGCTGTCGCCCAACGTGTCGAGGCCGCAGGCTGAGACAATGGCTCTCACTGTGCCTGAGGTTCCTTCAGAGCTTGCAGGCGTTTCTGTTGAGGTCGCTTGTGGTTCGGCTCCAGCGGCCGTTCCTTCAGATTCGGCTCCTTTGAGTTTACCTTCGCTTCTGCAGCTGAGCTACCACAAGCTACCTAACCCTCTCACGCCCATGATTCAGAATCTCCCTGTGATCGATGGGATGGATCCTGAGGAACTTCTGAAGTTTCTAGTGGCCTTTCTCAGGCTTAGTGAGATGCCCGGCATGCAGGCTGGGGACTTGCTTCGACTGATTATCCCGTATTGCAGAGGTCCTGTTGGGGAGTTGCTGAGTTCTGTCTTGGCCAGTGATGCCTTGGTGGACTCGTTCCATTGAGATTTACTTTCGTCGTTTCTTCCCATTCGACTCAGGGAGAGGATGGTCATGGACAGATTTTATCGGTCGCAGGGTAGGGGCGAGTCTCTGGCAGCCTATGTTTCGTCTATAAAGGAAGCTCGTCAAGCGTTGCGCCTCACACTTTCTGAAGCTGACACCGTTCGTGTCATCCTGGATGGATTTTCTCCTGAAGAACGGTGCAGATTAGTTTTTGCTGGGGTTCCTTCTTCTTTTCGGGAGCTGCATCAGCTGTGCATTGTTTCGCTCAGCGTGCAGTTCTCAGACCAGCAAGGGAGGGATTATGAGAGTCATCGTGCTCTCCCCACCCGTCGACCGGCTATGTCTTTGGGTGTGAGTCAGCCAGTGGAGGGTCGTGGTTCTCGGCCTCCTGTTGTGTGTTTTGCTTGTGGCCAACCTGGTCACATTCGTCGTGACTGTCCACGTGCTCGAGGTCGTGGGGCGGGAAACGCTCAGCGCGGGGGGTTGCCTCCACAGTAGCTCCCCGCGTTGTTGCGAGTGGCCGTGGCCATTTGCCTCTGACACGTGCCCATAGCAGGAGTGGCGGGGATTGTTCGGGCCTTGCTGGCATGGCTTCCCTGGGACTTAGTGCGGTCACCTCGGTGTGTCCTGGCGTTTTTGTTTCTTTTGGTGGTACGGTGTGTCGAGCCCTTCTTGATTCTTGTTCGGCATGCAGTATCATCCGCCTTTCTCTTTTTGAGTCCCTGACGTCTTAGGACTTGTCAGGCACACCGAGCCTTCTTCAATTACATGCTGGACGGCATCCCAAACTCCTCTACCTATAATTCTAAAGGCGTTTTTCCATTTTAAGATCGAAGGATTTTCCTGGAGGTGGGGTTTTCTTGTTGCCAAGGTACAGGCGGTTTCTTGTATCATAGGGGCAGACTTTATTTCTAAGAGTGGTATGGTGCTTGACCTCCAGAAGCGCCAGATGTTTTTCAAGTTCAATCGGCGAGTTTTGGTGCCTCTATTAGGTGATTCTGACTGCCCTCCTGCAGTCAGAGAGGTGGGTTGTGAGACCGAACAACCCAAGGTGGATCCAGTTGGTCATCTCCCCCCTGAGCAGGCGGAGGCCATTAGGGGGTTGTGTTTGCGGTTTCCTGATGTGCTTACGCCTGAGCTTGGGGTCACTTCTCTTCTGGAGTATGAGATCCACCTCACCGATTCTCAGCCTGTTAGAAGTCATCCGTACAAACTTGCTCCCCCAAAGATGGAGGTTATGAGGGCTATGATTGAAGATCTTCTGAGCAAGGGTGTGATTGAACCGTCTCGTTCCGCTTATGCCAGTCCAGCTTTTCTTGTGCCCAAGCCTAATGGTAAGTCTAGGCTTGTGATGGATTATCGGAGGCTCAACGCTAAGGTCGCTATTGACTCGGTACCTCTGCCTGATTTGCATTCTGCGTTTGATTGGTTCGGTAAGGCTAAGTTTTTCAGTGTTTTTGATTTGAACCAGGCCTACCATCAGATTCCATTGAAGAAGGAATCACGGCCTATGACTAGCTTCTGTGTTCCCTGGAATCTCTATCAGTTCACTAGGGTTCCTATGGATCTTGCTGTGGGTGCCCAGACTCTCACTCGTCTGCTTGATTCCATCTTCCATGATGTGACATTCAAGTTTGTCTTCAATTACCTGGATGACCTTCTTGTCTACAAAGAGACTTTCGGGGAACACATGCAACATCTGGAGGAAGTTCTTATTCGCCTTAAATCAGCGGACCTTACCGTCAATCCAGAGAAAGTCACTTTTGCTCGTCCTGAGATTTCTTTTCTGGGTCATCTGATATCTTCTCGAGGCATCTGCATTAATCCTGTGAGGACCCAGGGCATTCGGGATTTTCCTCCTCCCAGAGATGCCAAGGGGATTGCCCGTTTTATGGGGATGGTGAATTTTTACCGTAGGTTCATCCCTAACGTGGCCGAGCTTGCTGCCCCGTTGAACGAGTTGCGAAAGAAAGGTGTCCCTTTTGTGTGGGGCCAAGCTCAGAAGACTGCCTTTGATGCTCTCAAGGAGGCTATCATGCAACCTCCTGTCCTGCGTATGCCTGATTTTAGCAGAGAATTCATTCTTCAGACTGATGCCTCCTCCTCCGCCATTGCTGCTGTTCTTTCTCAGGAGTTTGATGGGGTCAGGCAGCCCATCGCTTTTGCTTCGAGGACGTTGTCTCACCAGGAAAAGAAAGCTTCTTCCATCTATGAGTTAGAGTGTCTGGCTGTTGTCTTTGGTACGGACAAGTTTCGGCGTTTCTTGGAACACGCTGAGTTCTTGCTGGAGACGGACAATCAGGCACTGTCTTGGCTTCTTGCCCATCCCAGACAGCTTGGGAAAATTGGTCGCTGGGTGGTCAAAATTTCTGCTTTTAAGTTCCGAGTCCAACATCTTAGGGGTACACAGAATGTCAACGCGGATGCTCTTTCCCGCATGTATCACGAACCCAGTGATCCACCTGCTGAAGCTGTTGCTCAGTGTGGTGCTGTTTTTCTGGATTTTCCTCTGGCTTTTGACGACCTACTGTCCCATTAACAGAAAGATCCTGAGCTGTCAGCCATCTTAGGTGAGCTTCAAGAGGGAGGTGCCCACCCTCCCTATTTTCTGTCCAAAGGGGTACTCTGTTGCCGTCCTCGATAGAGGGGTGAACCCCGTGTAGTGCTGCCTAATTATCTAGTTCCGATGGTCTTTCAGTATTATCACTCTTCCCTTGTGGGCGGTCATCTTGGCATTCATAAGACCATCGCTAAGATTCGTAGGTATTTCATCTGGAAGGGCATGGACCGGGATGTTGCTGGCAGAGTGCGGGCTTGTCACCTGTGCTCTCTCAGAAAGCCTAGTCAGAATGCAAAGTTAGGGTTGTTATCTTCTGAGGTGGCCGAGCGTCCTTTTGAGAAGGTGTTCATCGACTACGTGGGTCCTTTTCCCCGTAGCAAGTCAGGTAGCTTCTACCTACTTGTTTGTGTGGATGCTTTCTCGAAGTTCGTTTGGCTTTTCCCACTTCGGAGTGCTACGGCTAAGCTCACCATCCGTGCTCTCCAGTCCCAACTCTTCCAGCACTTGGGTGTGCCTTCTACTCTTGTGTCCGACAACGGTAGCCAGTTTACCTCACATGAGTTTCGTAGGTTCTGTTTTAGCAATGGTATCAGGCATGTGACTACCTCTCCTTATTACCCACAGCCTTCTCATGCAGAGCGGTTCAACCGCAATCTTCAGTCTGCCCTTATTACTTTCCATGCTGAGTAGCAGAACACCTAGGATGAGAGTCTCTCTTGGCTCCAGCTTGCTTTCAATTCTTCCAAGCATGAGAGTCACAATGCCACTCCCTTCGAAATTCTACATGGCTACCCTCCTAACAACCCTTTGTCCAACTTGTGGAGGCTAGAGGATCTTCTGCCTACGCCAGGTGCCACTGACGTAGTGTCCACGTGGCGGGCTGCTCGGCGCAACCTGCTACGTGCTAGAGAGAGAGTGAGGAGGAGGTATGATAAGGGTCGTACTCCTAACCCTTTTCAGGTTGGAGATCTGGTTCTTTGTCAGGCTCACCCGGTAAGTTCGGCCGCGGAACGAAGAGCTGCAAAGTTGTGCTATCGGTGGTCTGGTCCCCACCACATCGACAGGTTTTTGTCACCGGTGACTGCTCTGCTGGTTGATCCCCAGTCAGGCAGGGTGTTCAGGAAAGCCCATGTGTCCCAGCTTAAGGCTTTCCGGGGAACGGTTGATCCAGGAGTTGGTGTTCCTGGGGGTTTCTTGGGGCAAAGAGATTGATCACCTCTGCGCCCTAGGTGGCTGTTCTGAGAGAGTCTCTTTCTCTCTTTTCTTGTCGGGCCCGACAGTCAGGGTAGTTCGCTCTCTGTTCGGGGGGTTTCCCCTCTTAGATTCTCTTTTGGCGTCCTTGGAGCACCACTCTTCAGAGGTTTCTTCTTCGTCTTCTGTTTGGTTCCCTGAGGTACCGAGTTTTCTCCCCTGCCTGGGTGTGTTGAGGTTTTGCAGAGGGAGGTTGTACCGGGTCGTTTGACTGGTACATTTCGTTTTTTTGTCGTGGTCTGCCGGGCTGCCTGAGACCGCTCGTGCCCGGCGATTCGCTTACTTTGGTGGCCGTTGGCTCGGACTCGGTCGTTCCATGTTCCAGCTCTGGTCTGTCAGGTTGACCGTCATTTGGATTGTTCGCAGCCTGCTCTAAAGACCATGCACGGCTAGAGACTCCAAAACGTAAGTGTTCTTTCGTAATTTCTAATATCTAATCACTCTTGTGGTGAAAAGACTTTTGTTTCAATGATAATATTAACCGGGCTTAGTGGGGTTTTCAGGGTTTTGTTAAATTTATGTTCTTTGTCGAGATATTTGTTAACCTAGGTTCGAGCCACGTGTTCAATGTTACCTTTTTAGCATTAATTGCTTTTTATATCTGGCTTTATAATGAATGGTAGTTATGTATAATGTTTTGTTGAGCCTTTTTACAGTTGGAGTTACCGATTTACCATATTTTTGTTCATTGACAATAACCTAGCCTATCTTTGTAGTTTGATTTTCATGTTATAACCTTTTGCTCCTGTATCACAGCCTAAAAATGGATCTTTTATTTTCTAGTGTGCTCCAATCATGTACAATTTTGTCTGGTCTTGTTTTGTTTTGCCATTTCATGTATTAGGTGTTATGTGTAGTATTTTTGTTGTTGTGGCTGGACTATTTTTAATTGCTGTGTTTGGCCTTGCAGTCCAGGGTCCTCGAGTGGGACATTTTCCCTCAGCCTGCCGTCCGGGGAAGGTCGACCATTCTGCACTGCCAGCCTGGCCTGAGGACCATGTCGTAAAGCCCATGTCTCGACTACGCTGCCATCCCTACATCTGGGTGTTGTTCTTCTGTCCTCAGGTCAGTGCGTGCCATTTTGTTCCCGGCGGCTGAGCTGGGGGAGTGTGATTTATTCGTTTGTGTAAAAAAAAAAAAGAAAGAAAACCAGAAGAAAATCTCTAGGCCACTAAATACGATAAAATTTAAAAAAGAAAAAAAACCAATTAAGACTGAACAGTGATTTATAGAACTCAGCCATGGGGACTTACATTTATTTATTTATTAAAGAAAAAAAACTTTTAAAATCCAAAAAGAACTTTTGTGTTAATATTTATTGTTATTCATCTTTATTAGTTTATTCTGTTGTTATATTTTTTAGATTTTAGATTTGTTAGGTCCCTACTGTTAGATCATGGTATTATTTATTTTAATGTGTTAGGCCTAGTGATAGAGTTATTTGTTAATTTATTTCGTGAATTGTATTATTGATGTCAGGGGGGTAATAGAACGGTACCGTTTTATATATTTTTTTTTTAACTTGTTTAATTTTTAAACTTTCACCAAAAGGGGATTATGGTTCTTTTACTTAACTTCTTATTCGGAGCTGCCCAGGGATTCCGGCTTACTCTCTGGCCTCGGTGGAATCATAGGATGCGGGCTTAATTGCCGGGGTTATTTGGGGTTATCAAAATTGTTTCTAAATTTGTCACTTTTGAATTGTTAATAAGTTTTCTTACGTTTTGGGTGTCTCAGGCTAGGCTGCAGATAGGCCATGTAGTTGTTAATTTTGGTATTTGTAGAGTTTGTTGCTTTTGTAGCTTTTTGTATTATCTTGTGAATTTCAGTGTTTCTTGTTAGTTATTTAAGTGCGAATGGATATTGTGGCCTTCTGCCAGCCAGTTTTGCAGTTTTACAGTTAACTTGAAATAAATTAGTTTTGCTCAGCTGCCGAGTTTTATTTTGACCCTCCAACTGCCGCCCGTGATCCCATCGCTTGACTTGTTTTGAGCCATCCCCCAGTTGGCATGCTTTCCAGCTTTGGTGGGGGGGATGGGTCTCACAACTAATCCACTACAAGAATTAGGTAACAATTTAAAATAATGTACTATTGGATTTTGTAATTTATGATATATATTTAAATCGAAAGGAGGTTCTGAACTATTCATGGTTGTATTTACATTGTCTGATTTACATAAAAGTGGGGTTTCGTTATTGACATGAGTTTCCTCTGGTATTACAATTGCTTTTTCATTACACAGATCTTCCTCTAGTTGATTAGTTAAATCCACTTCATCTACTGTTTTATTTAATGCATCTTGATTATATTCTAAGTTTTTATTTACATCAACTACATCTTTGATTTGTTTAATTAAATTTTCACATTGAGTTTTTTCTTCGTCACTTAATTTAAATTTTAATACATTAGTCAATCTATTTATGTAATGTTTTACTTTCGTGTCTAACTTGATTACATCTGTAGGTCTAGAGTTTGCATTTAGATCTCTAACAATTTCTGTACAATAATTTATTTTAATTTTTAACGTTTCCAATTCATTTCTTACACTCATTTTTCTTAATGAATTATTTACATTAACTTTTACATTCTCTAAAATGGCTTTTCTTAATACTTTTCTCAAATCTGTAATTAGTCAATTATCTGGTTTTACTATGTTTCTAATTTTTAATTAAAAATAATTCATCTTTCGTTAAAAAGTTTATTAATTTCCTTTCCATATTGAATGTAACAATATTGATTTGTTACAGTTCTATTTAACTTACAAATAGACTCCAAATCAAACAAAAAGCAGAGTGGTGCACTATTTATATACCACTACATACCCCACACATATAAGTAGCTTCATTTGAAGAGGTATATAATAATTAAAATTAAAAGAACACATGTGGGTGTGAAACATATATTTTTATTGTTCTAATTAAAGTCTATTTGCAAATCTAAAATATCTTTAAACTAATATAATACATTTTATACTATGTAAAATTTGAATATTTACTAGGGCCACCGAAATCTGAGTAAAAGGGGGTATATTTGACTGAGCTCAGATGTCCGTCAGCTCGTAATCCTATAGCTAACATCTGCCCTATGTAACGAAAAATAATAAAACAACCCTGATTAGAAAATTTATCTTTTAAAATCTTTACCTGAAATAAAAAAAACAAAATTGAATTTATTAAAAGACCATTGCGGATTACAAAAATCGCTATAGAAAAGTGAAGTAGCTCTCTTACCTCACAAACGCTCGCCTCAAGTCGTGGCGAAGAACTGCCCAGAGACAGGCGGGTTTCTAGCATTGTCCACCCCCGCTTTCTACATTACATAACGATGTCTGCAAGAGCCGACAAATTAGATATAATCAGGTTTCGTAGTGTCTTTCTACGTCGAAGGAGGGCCAAGTTACATAACAGAGAACTGACGCTTATATCTAAGAAATGAAATTAACTGAAACGGTACAAACTTCATACACCTACAAGAGTTCATTTTACGAGAATAAATACGGTTATAAAAGGGATAAATGACTTGTATCAGGTGGAGTTGGTTGAAATGAGACCGCATAATAAACTAAATAAGGGATACAATTATATACTGACAATTATTAATTATTTTACAAAAGTAGCGAATGCAATACCTCTACGAGATAATATGGGTAAAGTATAACAGAAGCAATGCAATTAGTCGTCAAAAGAGATAAAAATAAAATTAAAAATTTACAAACTGATGATGGAAAAGAATACTTTAATAAACAATTTGCAGAACTAATGAAGAAATACAAAATAAACCATTATTCTACAAATTCAGAGAAGAAAGCTGCTATAATTGAGAAATTCAATAAAACTTTAAAGGAGTGATGTACAAAATGTTTTCCAGAAGAGGTTCTTAGGTATGGTACGATGTGTTACCAGACTTGATAAGTGAATATAACAACAAATTTCATCGGAACAAAAACAACATACTGAAAGATCGGTATGAAACCTAACCAAGTAAACAGAAAAAATGAAAAACCCGTTTTAGAACGCATACAAAGGAATACAAAGCCTAAACTAGAGAAAAGAAAACCAAGAAATATAATGTGAATAGTAAAGTCCGAATTAGCAAATATAAAAGTTTTTACCAAAAGACACATACCGAATTGGACGAACGAAGTGTTTACAGTGTATAAAGTACAACCAACTGTGCCTGAAACGTATATTTTAAAAGATAACTAAGGAAACCTGTTGCAAGGCACATTTTATGGACATGAACTGATGAAATCTTCAGTAGGCGATGTTTATCTTGTAGAAAAGGTGATGCAAAGGAAAAAAGACATGGTTAAATTATGCTGGTTGGGGTTTGATAAATCCGAAGATTCTTGGATACCTATAAAAGACTTTGTCTAGTAAGTAAACCTTGTTATTTAATCGTTGATCATTGAAGAGAATGGAGATGATTCAGCATACGGATAAATTCAATATTAGCAATATTGATGATTTAACAGTGGACAAGACTACAGCAGTCAACAATGGCAAACACTGTTGTTTTATTCCAAACACAGTGCGATGTATTGTGAGTGGTCCAACAAACTGTGGAAAGACTAATATTGTATTTAATTTAAAAACTCAGCCAAAGGGGCTACGGTTTAATAACCTGAATATCTTTTCCAAGTCCTTGCAACAACCGAAATATCAATTGTTGGACAGGATACTTTTCGACGTGTCTGATGGTAACTTTTATAAATTTAACGCTAGTGATAGCGTTATGCAACCAAACCCGGCTAAACCATATTCTGTGTTTATATTTCATGATGTTTTTGTGAAAATCATGATACTATTAGAAACTACTTTTCCATGGGAAGACATAATAACATCGACAATATATTATATCTATATTGGACAAACTTATAACAAGATCCCAAAACAACTCATCAGAGACAACGCGAATGTTTTGATTGTATTCAAACAAGATGAAACTAACCTAAAACACATATATAACGATCATGAAAATGTTGTGTATTTGACACGTTTAAACAGCTGTGTGGCAAAGCCTGAAAGAAAAAGTATGGATTTTTGGTTATCATGAAAGATCAAGCTATAAAAGACAGACGTTACAGAATAGGGTTTGATAAATTTGATTTAATAAATTGAACATCAATATTATCATACGAGTCTTCATGGTGTAAACATGAAAAACAAGGAAAAGCTATTATAACAAATAAAATCACTTAGTGATTCTATTAGACGGAAAAGTAGAGCATTGAAGTTGGATATAAATGAACGAGATCAATTTTTAAAGTCAACATTCAAGCCTGTCATTGCACCTTTGAAATTACTGTTGCAAAGGGTTTTACAAAAGCTCGCTATTCACCTAGAAGGAGACGTTATTCTACCCATTTCAAAATATGAAGACACCGAAAGAAGTGAATATTCAGAAGAGAGGGAAGAATCGGAACAAAGTGAAAAAACCGAAGAAGAAGAAGAAGAAGAATCTACAGATGTACTAAGGGAAAAGGAGATTGTGGATAAAAGTGAAAAAGAATCTGAAGAGGGTTTTATTGGACCGTCAAACTTGAGCAAATTAGCCATGGATATTATGTTTAAAGGAACACTTGGAAGGCAATACTTGTTGAAAATGTTACATTCCTCGCAAGCAAATCGCAATTATCATACGTACGGAGCTAGATTAGTAGATGATGGTGAGGGACTAATGATTGGAGATAGTAAATTCAACATAGATGAAGACGATAATGTTATAATTTGTAATAACAAATATAAAGGCACAAAAGGTTTGTTTGAACTCACTTTTAAAAATAAACCTGATAAATATACTAACAAAATTTGAATTTATTTAAAACAATATTGGAAAATACGAATGCGCATAGAAAAGGATATTCCAAATACTCGTCTGTACATAGAAATCGATCAGTGAAATATGAAAGTAGTATATCAAATATATTCCCATCGCAAACGTTGAAAGGAGATCGTAAGTAAAAAGCGTTTTCCTCTGCGTAAATAAATGTTTTACACAAAAAGAGGAAAACAAATGATCCGACCTCATCAGGAAAGGGTTTATTTAAAAGTCTATACAACACTAATATAATATATTACAAAAATATCAATAAGATGGTGGATCAAATATGATTACTATATGAAGCGATGGAAGCAGGACATACTGGTTTGGTCAGTGAATGGATCGCTTTGGTTGATGAACTACGCAGTAGAGGTATAATTATGTATTAACCAACATATAAGTGATATTGAACCAAATATAGTGGTTCAGTTTAACCATGAGTGTGGACTAATTTAGACATTATTCCGTCATTCGAGAAAAATCAATTGTTTTAAATAAAAACTGCGGTTTGCTAGTTACATCAGAAGGCGATTACAATATCGACAAAAAACGTTTGAAATTAGTTAAGGATCCTCAAGATAATAACGATGCTATAAATTTGAACACATTAAAATCCGAGACATCAATTAGCTTGAGAGTTGAAGGGAATGATACATACGACGTTAAAAACCAGAATTATTATTATAGCAAATCTGCAAAATAAACAAGATTGTGTCACTAAAGGATATGCCGACTCATTGATATTAACCAGCTTGATACTTGAGGGATATACATACAATGCTAAGGGCAGATTCATTCAAAATGTTGGAGATCCACTGTCACCCTCAGATGTTGTTACAATATGATATATGAATACAATGACTCCTACCCAACATGATGATCACTGGAGTTTTGCAAATAAAAAGCTGAGCAATATAATAGAACCTCTTTATGATGGTGAAGCAGTAAATCTAACTACTCTACAATCGTTGTCGATTTGCAAAACACATAAAACTGATAAATACTTTGATGCTAAATATTTACAATTATCAAATGTAGGTGATTGTGTACATGATGGAGACGCTGTAAATAAAAGAATGTTGGATCTTTCGTTTGAAGGGTTGACTAAATCTTATGACCAGATATTGGAAAGGTTGGGTTCTGCTTTATTTCATTATATTCATAGGTCTGCAGGCAGAGCTGCAGAACCACAAATTACTAGTAGAAATTATTTAGATTGGCCAAATATACATAACCCTAGTGATTCAGCGTTAGAACCTGAAAAATGATACATGAGACAAAATAGCATTTTAAATATATATATATTACAGATAAGCAAGATGAATGTTGCATTCAAAAAAGATTTTTTTAAGGGTGTGCATGTTTGTATACATTTATGATATATAAATACAAAATGGTAAAGGATAAGTGAAACAGTCGCAGTCAAGAAATAAAAAGGAGAGGAGGGGGAATTCTATCAACGGTAGTTTCTGCTTTGACTAATCCCGTTGGAGCCATAGTGAACAAATCGATCAATTTATTACCTGTGGAATTACATTTAACAGGAGGTTATCAATATTGTGGACCCGGAACGAAATTACAACAGCGTCTTGCAAAAGGAGATCCTGGAATAAACAACCTGGACGCAACTTACAAACAACACGATTTGCGTAATCAAGATATAGTGATACAAGAAATAGATCAATAGTGGATAGAGTGCTAGCTGAAAAAGCCTGGCAAAGAGTAAAGTCAAATGACGCGAGTATTGGTGAAGGAGCAGCGGCCTTAGCAGTGACAGCAGCAATGAAGGGGAAAACTACATTTGGAGTTGGTAAGAAGAAGAAAAGAAGTGGAGGAAGAAAACCACCTAGAAAACATTGAGGAAATATAATAAGAAGAAAACTTCGATGAATAAAATATACAGGCAAAATCAACAATATGATCTATGATAAAAAAGTTTGGATGACTGTACCTAAGACCGTATCGTATGTATTAAATGAGAAAAAACAATTTAGAATTGAAAAATAAAGAATTGAAAAATGAAGAATTGATTAAATATGTTTCATGTTTAAACATCCCTTTCTTTAGAGGAGTTTACATGAAAGATGCATTACCTGATATAATTTGGAAGAACGAGACTGGAATTGTAAATTTAGATAATACCGTAGGATCAGGCACTCATTGGATTTGTTATAACTAATTGGGGAAAACTGTTTATTACTTTGATAATTTGGAAACCTGCAACCACTGACAGAGCTTCCATACTACTTTCACACGGCTGATAATGTTTTTTACAATTATAATACAGAGCAGTCCCAAGATACATCAATCTGTGGACATTTATGCTTAAACTTTTTAGCTACAACTGTTAGTCAACTTAAAGATGTCGTCGTATACAGTGTCATTGGTCGGTAATTCCTCAACATTGAAAAGTACCCTTTTCCAACACTTCGTTTGCAAAAGGGAAAACTATGAGAAGCAGCCTTATTGGATTTAACAACGTATAATTCTATTCCGAATATTACCGAAAATGTTAACAACAAAATACATTACTACAAGACTAAAGATAAGGATGGAAAATATTCAGAACATGAAGAATATAGTTTACAAACAGGATCTTATTAAATAGGCAATATCAATGAAGTCATACAAAAACATATGGGTGAAGAAAATATACACATCGTAGGAAATAACAATACTATGAAAGCTGAAATTACTTCAAAATAATATGTTGATTTTACTAAACCATACTCGATTTGAGGATTATTAGGTTTTTCTAGTAAAACAAGTATATTAGAACCTAATAAAGTACAATCAGGGGATCACATTGTGACAATACTTGAAGTGAATTCAATAGACGTAACGTGTAATATTATACAAGGATTCTACAGAAACGGTGAAAACAATCATATATTACACACGTTTTACCCTTCAGTCGCACCTGGATACAAAATAGTTGAAAAGCCTCAAAACCTAGTGTACCTCCCCTTAAACACCAGTTTTATTTCAGATGTTGTACTGAACATACTAGATTACAACATGTTAAAAGACCGTCACAAGTCCTTTCTCTAAAGGAGAAGATATAACTATAAGAATCCTTATAAAGTCGTCAGCTTGAACAATGGGGCTGTCATTTGATAAGAAAGAGGCGACTGGTAAACAAGTCAGTACCTCATCGTCTGCAGAAGGATTAAAAAGTGAAAACTTTCGTTTTCTGGAAAGAATCGGATTGCAACTCATAAAGCACAACAACAACAACAATGGAAATACTGGATATAACGCAAGGACCCACATTCGACGACACCATATGGGAAAAGGAATATCACTCGCACAACCCTTACACTTCGTCAAAATTGAATAACCACGATGAAATCAGAATTCCTATTCAACAACAAGACATTTACACTCTTCCGAATGAAAGTTATTCATATATTGAAGGAAAAGTAACAAAAAAGATGGTACCACTGGTTCTACTGTTCCGTTTATAAACAATCCCATGGCATATTTGTTTGATGAAATTCGATAGGAAATATCAGGAGTTACAGTGGATTCAACAGAAAATGTTAGTATTTCTAGTACACTGAAAGGTTTAGCGTCTATAACACCGAATGAGAAGAATATGTTGGCTGTAGCAGGATGGGTTGCGCCAAACAAGGACACGTTCACTCCTGACTCGTCGGGAAACTTTGATTTCTATGTACCTTTAAAATTACTACTATGCTTTGCTAAAGATTACAGAAGAATAATAATAAATGTAAATCAACAATTAGTTTTATTGAGAGCATCTAACGATAAAGATTGTATCAAAGCAGGATGTCGGAACAACTGATGCCAATCTGGACTGGAAACTGACATTAGATAAGATTATTTGGAGAGTACCACATGTGTGACTAAATGATGAGCATAGAATTCCACTATTGAAAAAGTTAGTCAGATCGAGACATCGTAATGCCATTCAGAAGCTGGGAGTTTCACGAATACCCCGTTTTACCTTCAACTCTACAACACACATGGAATGTAAAGACTTCTACTCATTTGGAAAAGGCGAGATATGTGATATTTGCATTGCAAACCAAAAGGAGAAGTGTACTTACCGCAAACGCCGGAGAATTTTATCATTGCTAATTAACAAATTGTAAAGTGTACGTTAATTCACAATTCTATCCTTATGACATCATTAATGTTTCGTTTGGTAAAAAAAGGTATTGTGTGTTGTATGATATGTACGCTAGGTTTAAAAGTTCCTACTATGGTAAAACAAACACACCTTTACTAGATCCTGAAAACTTTGCAACTAAAGCACCGATAGTAATAATTGATTGCTCGAAACAAAAACTAATCTGTAAAATAATCTACTGAGATATGAAGTTAGAAATGGAATTTAACGAAAACATCCCTGCGGATACATCTGCGTATTGTTTAATTTTGCATGACAAAATTGTAACATACACACCGCTGTCTGGCATTGTAAAAACAGTTTTGTAGAAAGCTTTACCGCCACCACCACATCTGTTATAAAATATCGGAGCGTTAATGCCAGTCCTCATTCAGTCGTCTGACACCGCATCGGTAACATTTTATGCACAATGAGTTCTCTACCATTGTGCATAAGATGTTACCAAAAACAAACTACTACTAGTACACTACTAGCTATTGTAAAATAAAGATATGTTTGTAACACAAAAACAATTAATAGTAATAACCAAGATCTTGTACGAGTTTCATTCGATTACATTCATTCGATTATTTTACATACATCGAATACAAATTTTCGAATGAATACAATCGAATAAAACTCGTGCAAGATCTTTTTTAAACATAATTTGTATGACCTTGACCTATATACACCTCATGACGTCACAGTGACGTCACTGTCCCCGTCATCAGCTGACGTCACTCAGCTCGTCTTTTCCTTATAAAGTTGACAACCCACCGGAAGTCATAAATCACTTTTATTGATTGGCCCAGCGTGCCTGTTTGCTCACTACTTGCTATGTCATCGGTAGAGTAGAAGGTTGAGTTTGTTTCATAGGCGAATGTTCATTTAAAATCTGGTAATTTGTCATGGGATTTTCATTTTCAACTTTCAGAGGGGTTACCAGTGTTAGGATCAGATTTTTAAAACTAAATCTAAACCCATCATTAATATGGATAATCACACACTTGCATTTCCATAAGCTACTCCTAAATTATTTAGCTTGGTTAGTGTCACAAAGTAAGACTCAGATAATGATTTTACTATAGGAGGAAGCCTGACGAACAGTCAAAGACAGCGTCAAACATTTGTTGGCCAAATATCCCGACACAGTTGCGAAGGCCTTGTAGGTTATTTAAGAAATTTGAGTTAAAATATCTTCCTTTTGATTTGGTTTCTGGTAGCATGGTCTTAACTTCCTTGTTAGATAAGGTATTTGGCGATATACAATTTCAGTATATTTTCTCCTTTTTTGATGGCATTTTTATTTATTCTTATGGGTCTATAAATTATTTTTATAGACCCATAAGAAAATCACCTGCAAAAGGTGGAAGAGGTTATCCGTCATCTCCAATACGCTGGGCTCATAGTAAATCCCGACAGAATTACAGTAGCTGCCAATCATATTACATTTTTGGGTCATACCTTTAAAAATCAGTCTGTGTCATTCATTCAGAGAAAACACAACCAATAGATCAGTTTCCCGTTCCGAAAAACCGTAAGCAAATGGTGAGATTCCTTGGCATGACGGCTTCCTACGCCAGATTCATAAAGGACTCTGCTAAAATAACTCACCCTCTAAATATATTGAAAAAGATAAACGCAAAATTTGAGTGGGGTCCAGAACAGCATAAAGTGTTTGACAATCTCAAAGCTGCCCTTACGGCGTCGCCAGTCATTCGGATGCTGGATATTGGGAAAAGGCTTGTCGTTCATTCCGATTGTTCTGGTTGTGCAGTGGGAGCGGTTTTATCACAGGAGCACAAGGGTCATTTACTGCCAGTCTGTTATGCGTATTAGAACAAGCACGAACTTAATTATTCGACCTTAGAAATCGAATGCCTTGCGATTGTTTTCTCCTTCCATAAATTCCACGCGTATCTCTAGCGTAGATACTTTGACTTACATATTGATTGTTCTGCTTTGACTAGTTTGCTTAACTACCCGAGGCAGGCAGGCTGAATTGCTCGCTGGATTTTATTAATTAACAATGTTAATTTAAATATACACCATATTAGGAGAAGGATAACCTTATCAGCCCCAAGCAAACAAGAGTGAAAGGTACTTACGTAATTTAAAGGCAATATTAAAAATATATGCTCATGATAAACAAATTGTTGGGATGAAGAGTTAAGTAAATTAAATTTGGCAATAAACAACAACACATGTGAGAGTTCAGGATACAGGATTTCAACTGATGTTTACACATACGAAGAACGACCATCTAACCAAACAGTGGAGTTTAAATGAACTAGTTTGTAATAAAGTCAGTCAAGAGGAGTAACTAACTAGATTCAAGAAAGGCATCTAGAACATGGAGCAGAAAATACACCAGAATCGACGGAGGACTACAGGAATGGAACACACTGACCACCCGAGACAAGTGAACGAGCGAGCGTACATCCGAACCAGAACTCAGTCAAATCTTGGGAAGGGATTCCAACAGAAGTTACACGTCCTATATGATGGGCCGTTCACCATTCTGTCCAGAGTGTCTGATGTGGGATTGTTGGGTGCAAGATGTAAACAACTTCAGAAACGTCCGGAGGGTCCATATCAAATATGTTAAAACTTAATGATGTCTGGTCAATGTCAACATAACAGATTTGCATCGTGGTAATGTATGAAGCGCATAAAATAATAAAATATGAAATTATTTGTTCTTTTCAGATTTTAATCTTTTCAGAAAAATATAAATACAAAAATGGTAAATAATCAAAATAAGAGATGGTTTATCATATAATGCTGCATTTATCATTGAAAGACTTATTATTATATTGAGTAATATTATTTTTAATTCTTTGCTTTTATGTCATATTTTAGGTTTGGTTTGTAAATAACATTGGTACTAAACATCTTGTACTAATACACCCATTTCAGGAAATGTTTAAATATTATTTTTAGCTGTGTTATGACTAAATTTTACTTTTAGATTTTAAAAAATAATGTATTTATTACAGTAATAAACAATTGTCTCTTTTGTTTAGATTGAGTTATGTTTAGAAATTATTAACTTAATATTGATGTAAAGACATTGACATTTCATTCATGTTCTGTATATGGTATTGTGCCTGTGATATTATATTGCCTATTTGATAAACATGTTTTATGTTAGCATACACATTAATGCAAATTAAGTATATTTATAGGAACTGACTAAAAGTAAAATCAATTTGCAAACATTAGTAAAGTTATGTAAGGTTTGGTGTGACAGCAAATAAATAGTATTTCCCAATAAATAAATATAATAAATTGGTTGCCAAATCTCTGATCAAAATATTTTCTGGCAATTGTTTTTGAAATATTAGTAAAATTTAAGTTGTTATGTAAAATAATAATGATGTTATTTTATAAGTGTGTTTATAGTACAAGAGAGACAAACTTCTGCTAGAACATTTATATAAGTTGAGTATTTATGACTGTATTTAAATGTTTACTTGAACCTTTTCCTAGACCTCATGTATTACTTTGTGTAGCCCCCTCACCCCTTTGTAAATAACAAAGCAAAAAAGCAAAACACTATGAGAGGAGAATACAAACAAATTTTAAACAATTTCTTCCAATAAAAATGTGATAGTTTGAGTGAACTTAAGAACTCAATAATAACTCAATAACTCGTTTATTTAGCCAAGAGACAATTACATGCATTAGCCATGTCAATATAAACTTAAATCTAAATAACTTATATAAATTATACAATCGAATGAATCATAAAAAATTTAAATTAACATCATACTTAAAGAGTAAAATGAAAGTTGTCTCTTAGACAGCAAACCCATCAGTGAAACATTCCCGGACACTGTAGTAACATTTCTCAATGAGGACGCTTTTGAGCTGTTTCTTAAACGCTGCAGGGTTCGCTTCCAGCTTAAGCTTTAAAGGAAGAAGATTATAAAGCTTTATGGCACTATACAAACATTGTTTTTCAAAAAAGGTTTTTGAATGAGCTGGAGTTTTAATGGTGTAAATATTTCGAAGTAAGACAAGTATGAATGAGATTTTTGACTATTAAAAAGGTATAAATTATTTTTGACGAAGGTCAGTGTTTCTAATATGTAAATTGAGGGAAAAGTTAAAATTCTTGATGAGCGGAATGCGTTTTTGCAAGACTGTCGGTAATCCCAACCATGAATCACTCGAACAGCCTTTTTTTGAAGACGAAGTACAAACAAAGTTCTTTTGCTTTCACATCCCCATATCGGCACTGCATACACCAAGTGAGGATAGAGTGAGCCATAGTAGGCAGTCATCATAACATCAATTCCTGCGATCTTTGAAATCTGTCGTAATAAACGTACTGATGAACTCACTCTACTACAGACAGTGTCAATATGGGCATGGAAACAAACATTGTCGTCTAAGGTTAAGCCTACAAATTTAGTTTGGTGAGTAGCTTCTAGCTCAACATCGCCCAAAGTAACTTAAACTGATTTTCCTCGTTATTTCTGATTGAAAAGTTCAAGAAATGAGTTTTTCCTGTATACAATTTAAGCAAATTTTCATCAAACCACTGCAGGAGGTTATTAGATTGAACAAAAGTATTCATTTCAAGGTCTTCCCTTGTGGAGCCGGATCCCTGTATGCTTTATTTTTACTGTTTTTCTTACCCAGCACTTAGTTGACATCGAAACTTGAAGATTGAATTCACCGTGGACGTCAAGTAGCACACACTTGTGTTGTTCTAATATTCAATTTAATGGAGGAACAAACATTTTTTAAGACTCACTCTCATTATGCACTGCATTTCACCATGAACAAGTGACACTTCAAAGAAAAGGTGTTTTGACACTTTTGTGGACCATGTTTGTTAACTGTTTCATATGTACGGAGTGATGCAGAACACGACTGGAGACAACTAATTCTTGATGCCATCCTACCTAGCTCATGCTTGCCAATTCGTGTTTCTTTGTTGAAAAATGAAAGTTTAATACAAGAATCTGAAGGACTACCCAAAACGTTCAGCAAGGATTTCTAGAGTAATTCCAAGATGACCCCGCAACTTGATAACAAGAGAGTGTCTTAATAGCTTGTTCGACTCTGAAGGACAACAACGGACAGAAAAATCCAGGGACTTGATATGTTTGTATGTCATGTTACATTAGGTTGTAAAATTTGTGTTTATATCACTGCAAGTTTAGTTATAAGTTTGGAAATAAAAGATAGGTTAGCTTTGTGGAAATACATGTTATGGATAGAAAATAATTTTACCCCTTTAGACTGTACGTGTATGGGCGGGCCAATACCACTTTACTTGTAGGGGTGGTTGGGTGGGCTAATACCACTGTACGCCTAGTGGCGGGCGGGTGGGCCAATACCACTGTACGTGTATGGGTGGGCGCATGTATGGGGTTACTAAGGTTTTACATAGATGTCTTAATATTTTGCTTTTTGAATCATCATAATCCCATTTAATTTTTGTTACTTGAGAACTTAAAACTATGATTCAGGAAGGCCTTACTACTTCAATAAACAATATAAAGAGTAGGGATTTTGTTTTTTGTTCAAAACGTTGCCCTTTTTTTTGAGGGTGGTAAATTTAACAATATTTTGTTACATTAGTTTTAGAAAAGTGAAAATATTATAAAAAGTATCTGCAATAGAAAAGTAGTAACTTGCAAAATGTTAATCAAAATGTTGCAGTTTTTCATAAAAATTGAGAATCTTAACCCCTCGAATAAAAAAGTAGACTTTTCCCATTAGGAATAAAACAGGCAATATTTGTTACAACAATATCTTTTCCTGTCGAGTCAGATCGAATTTCTTTCTGCAATTTACAGGTTTTGATGACGTTGTTACGCTTGCCTCCTGCCCGAAGCTCCCTGATTGGTTCTCATCCCTTTTGTTTTAAGACAATTTTCGTGTAGAGCATGAGTCTACGTAAATACTTCGTGCAACGTTTTTCTCGGCCTGTTTTTGCCGCCACTTTTAGTTGAATTGAGTTCATAGCATCCGCTTCGTTTCGGAGTTCGGCAATTTCCCCCCCACGGGAAGCCTCTGAGAAGTTGTGCTGTGCCGCGCAGTGTGAGTTTGTTTGATTATGTGCGACGTTATGTGTCTGGCGGCGCCCTTTGTATTAAATCGAATGTTCTCTGGAAGCAACGTAAGTTCGACCTTTATTTTTTTATCTTGTAGATTCTCGTTGTTGGCTTTATTCCCTGCCCTTTTAGCTGTTCACACAAAATCTTAGTAAATGTTTCTTAGTTTTTCTTGTTCTTTTAAGTGCCACTCTTTTAGTGACATTTTAGTAAATTTTTTAGAAGTCAGATTTTAGTAATAAAAATGAAATTTTAAAAATTAAAATAACTATTGGTTATTTTGATGTTTTGCAGATTCCTGAGGCAAAAAATCATACAGAATGATAAAATCACAGAATAATAGAAAAGAATGTAATCTGGAGTATTAAGAAGATATTAAATTATAATTAATATTTTACACATTAAAGATTTTTTTTATTGTATAATTCAAGAAAAGTTTTTAGGTTTTTCTTTTTAATTTTTTATAAAATATTTTGAGAATAAAGTTATATTTTTATTTTTTTGAAGAGTTTTTGTTTAGTTATCAGCTTCAATTGAATTTTACTAAAGAATACAACTTGAAAGATTTATTAATTGCTCTTTTGTTTGAGAAATTAAAGATAAACAAAATAAATTTTTAACTATTATTTTATTTTTTTCAAGAATACGTTACAAGGCATTTGATACTTTGTATCATAAGCGTCTGTTGATTGTGGGATACTGGTGTAAGGGGCGTGCTGTGGCGGTGGTTTAACAGCTACCTGACCCAACGTTCCCAGCTTGTTGGGTTCTATGTTCTACCAGAAAGGTTGGTCCTATGTTGAGTGATGCAGAAATATTTAAACGTGGAATCCTCAAGGAACGATATTGGTACCAAATTTATGTTTAATCTGCTAACTGTGAAAATTACAATTTGGAAGTCAATTAATTGCCATTGCAAATGACACTTTTTTTATTTTTATTGGGAGTTTTTGGGGAGATACATTCAACCAAGCCAAAATTGGAATGAAATTGGTTTATTAAAGGTGCACCTTAATTTACAAAAAACTAAATGTATGACTTACAGCTTACGAACGGATGATCTCACTTTAATAAACAAACTTCCAATCTGTGTTTGTGGAGGGGGTGGGACATGTGCCTGTGTAGGCGTTATTAAGTTAACAGATAAGGTCCGTCATCTCGGACTGATAATAGACCCCAGCCTCACTTGGACGCACCAGTGAAAAGAGTAATAATTCTTATTCCGAAATTTTTAATGTTTAGAAACTGTTGCGACAAATATACTTTAAAAATTATTTATTTTTCACTAGTACAGTCCATTATTAAATACGGGATACTGGTCTAGGGTGGCACAAGTAACAATATTATTCATTCTTTGGAAATTATTCAAAAATCTATCCTAAAAATAATAATTGAAAACCTAATGTGTTTTTCAACTCAGGAACTAGTTAACCAATCCAATGTTTTCACTATAAAGAAGTTGTTTGCCAAAGCCAATATTTTAATAGTCTAAGACAGCCTGAACTGTTGCAGTCTGCAGGACATGGTAGAGCGACAAGACAGCCATTTGTAAAGGAAACACTGTTAAAATTCAAAGGTAACGTCATTATGTAGGAATTAAATTGATTAGCAGAATGATAAATGACGGCACTGATTTAAAAATGGTTGATAACAATAAATTAATTATGGAAATTGATTGAAATGTCAGACACAAAATAATTAGACAAAATTATGTTTACATGGATTGATTTGACACCATACTGTTTGGTTTATTTGTAAATTTTATTTTTATTTACGCTTAGTTTAGTTGTATATATTGTTTGATCCCTAATCTCCAAAGTTCAATTTTTAATTATGTATCAGTTAATGGTAAGTTACGTGTAATTCAAATGAGAAACTTGTTAAAAAATCAATCATTAAGTTGTTATTGTAATTTATATAATTTATTTGAATAACTAGTCACTATACAGTTAAGGAATTGGTTGATTGGGTTTTGAATGAACGTTCTTAAAAGATGACAATTATTATTTCGAGTTGTATTTTATATAACTAATTTATTTATTCTATGATGAATTATCTTAAATAATATTAATATTATAAAAAATTAAATTAAGAAATATATACTGGAGTTTCGGAGTCAACCCCTCCATCCCACACAAGGGGTTTCCCCATGGGAAGAGTGTCCAGAGGAGAAAAAAAGTATATACTGTATATTTATTTATGCATAGTAAGTTAAATGCTATTATAAGTGATTGTTTGTTTAATGTGTTATGTAATGTTAAATTATCTGGAACTAAAGGTTCTGATTGTTCTGACCCCAAATAGGTTTGATAGTGGAATGTTACATTTAAAATTAAATGAACTTTATTGCTGAAGACAATAAAATACACTTGTAACAACAGACATATTATAGTTTAAACCCGGTATTTTAAATATTGAAAATATTATAAGTAGTAAAATTAATTAATGGAGCCTGATAAATATAGTACATACAATCACAGTCATTATGCAGGACAGCTGGCGTTTATATATGTATATATATATATATATATATATATATATATATATATATATATATATATATAAGCTGGAAACCAGGAAATTTCGAGGCCTACGAGATATCATCCCCCAAGTAACAAGTGAGAGCAGCAAGATAGCTTTTCAAGCGAAACTCGAATTTCGACAACGTTAAGAACCGAACTTCGAAAATACACTAGACTGCCTGTGAGGTTGGACATGGCTTTAAACATATAGCTAAGCCAGAATGAAATTTAAATGGTTACACGGCCTTAACAAAGCAAATCTAGATAAAGGAGGGTATAAAAAAATGTATATTACGTAAAACCAATACTCAATATATTATACAAACTTAAAAATCCTACTAAATACAGATGATTTTCAAAATATGTGGTGTATCTTAGTGTTGGTGTATTTAATTAAATAAATATTAATGTAAACAATAAACTATATGCTTATACTAAAACCAAACTCACAGACAATCTAGTACACTTTTCTTCGTTCATTCTTAACGTGATCAGACTGAAGTCTTTGATTTTATACTAATGCCGTCTTAGAGAACTTTAAGAAACCTGAAACTGCGTCTGTCCTGATTTTGCTGGCCTCTGCTGTAACACGTGTCATATATATTATAGCGTTTTGATGATTCTTCACAGACTTTCACAAAGTCAACTTGAAACATCGGTACTAAAATGCAGAACAGTACTAGAATACAACTGTGAAATAAACTAATAACACGGGAAGAGTGTCCAGAGGAGAAAAAAAGTATATACTGTATATTTATTTATGCATATTAAGTTAAATGATATTATAAGTGATTGTTTGTTTAATGTGTTATGTAATGTTAAATTATCTGGAACTAAAGGTTCTGATTGTTCTGACCCCAAATAGGTTTGATAGCGGAATGTTACATTTAAAATTAAATGAACTTTATTGCTGAAGATAATAAAATACACTTGTAACAACAGTCATATTATAGTTTAAACCCGGTATTTTAAATATTGAAAATATTATAAGTAGTAAAATTAATTAATGGAGCCTGATAAATATAGTACATACAATCACAGTCATTATGCAGGACAGCTGGCGTTTATATATATATATATATAAGCTGGAAACCAGGAAATTTCGAGGCCTACGAGATATCATCCCCCAAGTAACAAGTGAGAGCAGCAAGATAGCTTTTCAAGCGAAACTCGAATTTGGTGCAGTCGACAACGTTAAGAACCGAACTTAGAAAATACACTAGACTGCCTGTGAGGTTGGACATGGCTTTAAACATATAGCTAAGCCAGAATGAAATTTAAATGTTTACATGGCCTTAACAAAGCAAATCTAGATAAAGGAAGGTATAAAAAAATTTATATTACGTAAAACCAATACTCAATATATTATACAAACTTAAAAATCCTACTAAATACAGATGATCCAATATATCAAATATCCAGCAAAACACGCTTGAAATATTATCACGCCCTTACAGGAAGCTCAAATATCATTAAAACTGTTAATATTGAATGTTTGAATAAGTATTATTTAGGAATAGTAGTGATATTTCTATCCACTACAATAATTTCACTGACGAGAGTTGACTTTTAACTTTGATGTCAAAAACAGGTGTTCTAAATAATTGTTCATCAAACCTCACACCGCGGGAGCTGAGTAATAGTAACTACATCACTAAATGTGTTTGGTGTAAATTGTAAGCCAAATTGTTACTAGTTTAACAGTTGATTATGTCCATGTTATCTGTAGAATCTACTATAGATTAGATGTTGAGCTCAAAAAGCCCAAATAAACTGTGAAATCGTATGTTTATTGAAAGCACGTACAAATGTCAGAATGAAGTAAATCCTTCGGATTAAACACTAAGTAGATCGCGTCAAAATCTATTGGAGGAATTTTGAAGACTTTTAGAGGGTTTGAAGGACTGTGTGTGTTTTTTTTACTCTCATACAACAACTGCTAAATATTCTCTGAAGTGTTCTGTGTTGTATAAAAAGGATAAATCACTGATGATTAAACATTTTGTTTTATATTTAATGTATTTCATATAATTAATCATACAGCACAATATATTGAAGATATTTAAGGCAATGTAAATTGTGAATGTCATTAGATAATTTAAAGATCTTCGCACAAAAATTTACTGGGAACATTAAAGCTTTATCACAGAGAAGCTGTGGCTTTACTTTCAGTTTAATACGATGGTGAGTGCCAAAGATACCAAAACTAGTTTTTAATCTATGGATGAAGTGATAGTCCTCAAAGAGACTTTTTGATATAGTAATGCCCTGATTATTATAAATTCCATATTTAAAAAATGTAAAGCTATACTAATGGATTAGGAAGGAAGGTAGGGTTAATGTGAGCTTGCGAACGTACAGAGCAACTAGCATTACCGGCGTGGAGCGGTGCTTACCCATTTGTATGCATCCTGTACCTGGTTTTGTAAATCACTTATGTTCTTCAACAGGAGATTATGCCTCTGAACAACTTCTTGGCGTTGTTGCAGGACTTCATTTATTTCCACCAAAAGGGAAATCTCTGCAAACCGCAAAAAAAGTTAGTGAGTTGCGTGTGCCACATAAAACACAAGTGTGCTAGGTACCAAAATAATGAATAATTATGCTAACATTTTTATGGACAAATCAATAAGGGATTAGAGGTTGAATGACAAAAAATTAAATCAAAGCACTCTCTTGGGCTT
>JAQJVL010001702.1:0-117500 GCA_035578905.1 Stictocephala bisonia | reverse complement strand
GCGTGGGATAGTCATGACACCTGATTCTTTGAATTAGCGCGCAGTTGCATTTGCTACAACCGGGGGAATGTGGTTGAAACATAAACCAGGTATGGGTCTGGGTACATCTGGTTCTATGTACCTCATATGAATACTATAAGTAGTGATATATTTCACAATGGAAGTGATCCATACCAAGTTTGTTGGCGGTGTTGTGAGGAATGAGTACAAGACTGTTAACGCATTGTCTGATCTCAATTTCAACACACCGATCAATTGCACTGTGTTCAGATTGGACCATGATGATGCGTTTTACGATTCTTGAATGATGTTTCACATGGAAGGTGAAATCGTGAAAAAAATCAGACGGGTTGGCATACCCGTAGAGTTCTACTATAAAATTAGTTAACAACTTCCCAGCTTTCTTGTTCTCACGAATAGGATTAAAGAAACATAACATGATCATTGATAGCGTAGACAATCCAGGTGTGACAGGCTACATCAAGGGTATGCTGATGTACACAAACACTGCCAAACTTTCAAACGGTGGTTTCTTATACCAGTACAGTGGAAGAGACAAATTTTAGGCAACAGGTACGCTTGGACACCTAGGTCTCGGATTTTTCGACCACCTTTAGTAACCGATGTATAAGGGTGATTTTAAAATCACATTCGCGCGATCCGAACACAACGCCACTCTGTATCATTGGAAAGGTTCCGAAGCAACCGATGTTTAACCTGAAGATGGAGAGGTAAAATTACATCGTTTAATCTACACGTATATTTAGAATTAATTATGTTCCAGGTCGTTTTGGAAACATTACGTGAGTTTAAAATGTCTTTGTTAATTTCATAGGACTTGGCAGCGTTTATCACCTTATTGTATATTTTATTATATTTTTTAACATATAGTTTGAAGTTAACATTATTTGTACACCTCATTAGTTCGGAGTAAAACTTTAGTTTTTCTCTCGAGACTAAAATTCCTCGTGCAATCCAGGGTCTACTTATAGACTGATTACAAGATTTGATTTCTTTAATTGGACAGCACAAATTTACGTGATACAAAAAACAATTTTCAAATGCATTGAAATTATCCTCGACAGAGTTGTTGTAATTTAAAAACTGCCAATTTTCTGTAGCTAACGATTGGTTGAGAAGAGTTACATTTGCGGGCCTAGTGTCCCTTATCTTACGGTGGATAGGAGGTTCCTTTTCTGGGCAGAGCCCGCTGATAACGGCCTCTAGGTCGTAATAGTCGCCTACAGCTGTGTTGACCACTGTAACTACGGTGTTTGGTATGTCAGTGATTGCGTTATCAATTGCCGACTGAGATCCGATTCTAACCCTTGTGGGAGAGTTCACTAGCCACTCGAGGCCAAATGATTTTAAAGTATCTGCAAGTCGCTTTGTGGAGGGATTCTCAATATCAATAGTATCAATATTGAAATCCCCCGCAATAACGAAATGAGATTTACTGCTGGTCATCACGTTTGTAAGTAGCGTTTCTAATTTATAAAAAAATGCATTTATATTGCCACTAGGAGACCTGTATAAGCCAATAATAATAATAATACTTTTTGTCTCTGTAAGCAGCTTTATAGCTGTTACTTCAAAATCTTTTTCAGTCAAATTTTGAATTTTGAAGGGTGTAAACTTGTAACTAATTTTTGTAAATATTGTGGCAACTCCCCCTTTGAGGGAGGTTCGACAGAAGCTGTTTGCTAGTGTGTAGTTCTCAAGTTTACAGAACTCTATATTACTGTTGCTGAAGCCAATTTCTGACAGAACCAGTACGTCTGGATGGAGTTCTTTGCATAAAAGGTTAATATCATCCAGTTTGTTAGTTGTGTACTGTGCGTTCTGATGGAAAATATTAATGTTTTCATTGGGTATTTCGGATTTTAAATTTTGAATGTGGTTTTTAAATTGTTGCTTTTTTTAGTTTTTCCTCGTTGACTTGTGTGGGGGTCCCTAAAAAAGATAAAACACTTGTATTTACAATATGTTCCCCAGTTAACAAAGGAGATGGAACATCTTCGTGGGTAGGGGGCTGCAAAACCACTGGCCGAGAGCTAGTGACGGCTTCGGTGTAAGTGTCGTACCGCAGCGTGAATGGGCCGGGTGAAGGCGGCGGTGAGAGGTTCATCGCAGGTTTTTGGGGCAAGGGTCTTCGACTCTCAGTTGGAAGGCTCCTCACCACCATATCCGCCAGCAGCCTCTTGCCCCGCATCGAGAGGTGTTGGCCGTGAGTGGTAAAATACTTTCGGTCCATTCTGTCAAGGTTCAGCACCGGGATGTTGTGTCGGGCAGCAAGTTTCTCAATGAAAGCATTTACCAAGACGATCTCCTCATTGACAGGGTCAGCTGGGTCGTGCATGTCGTGGCGATGTGGTAGGGTTGCAACTATCAATTCAGAGGTGGCTGAACGGGCAGTGATAGAGGTGGCCTGTGGTGGAGGAGGAGGTGGCTGGAATGTTCAGGGACTTGAAGCCAAAGCATTCGACGGATACGTACGGTGTGTCTGCATGGCTCCTTAAACAGTGTTTTCATAATCTACTGAACCCATTAACCAAACTAGTTAACCTGTCATTTGAATCTGGTTATTTTCCAAGCCTGATGAAAAAAGCTAAGGTTATCCCTATTTTTAAAAAAGGGGAAACAAATTCTGTAAATAATTATAGACCCGTATCACTTCAATTCTCCCAATTTTTAGTAAGGTTTTTGAAAAATTGTTCCTACATAGACTTCGTTCATTTATTGATCAATTTGAAATTCTCAATAATGAACAATTTGGTTTTAGAAAGGGGAAAAGCACGATTGAGGCTGTAACTAAACTAGTTGATACGGTCATGGAAGCACTGGACAGAAGAGAATCTAGTCTTAGTGTTTTCTTGGACTTGTCCAAAGCCTTCGACTGTATAAATCACAAAATTCTAATTTCAAAATTACACAATAGTGGCATACGGGGAATTCCACTCTCATGGCTGAAATCATATCTTCACAACCGCTCACAACAAGTGGAAATAAACACATTTTTTTCAAAAAGTATGACTGTTGAGCATGGTGTCCCACAGGGATCTATCATTGGCCCAGTCCTTTTCTTATTGTATGTAAATCATCTAAAGTCCTCATTGACCGAAGGTCTGATGGTACAATTTGCTGATGATACAAATATAATATTCCACGGAAATTGTAAAGAAACATTGGAAAAACAAAGTTTTATTAATTTGAACGTTTGTTTTCAATCTTTATTAGACATTAATTTACAAACAAATGAGTCAAAATCCAATTACATACTTTTTTCTGGACGTAGAGCACTCCAAGAATGCGGTCCATCAGTAATACTCAATGATACTGAAATTGAAGAAGTAAATGAGACCAAATTTCTAGGAATACACCTTGATAGAGGACTCACGTGGAATGCAAACATATATGCTATATGTGATAAAATATCCTCTGGCATTTATGCACTTAGACATTTGGCACAGTTTTGTAACACCCAATTATTGAAAATGGCCTATTACGGTCTGATATATCCACACCTATCGTATGGAATTACGTTGTGGGGGGGTTGTGCAAGATTTAATTTTTTGAGATGTTTTATTTTACAATAAAAAGGCTGTGAGAATTATTGCAAAATTGGGATTTAGAGATTCTTGCAGAAGTAGTTTTAAAATGTTAAACATGCTAACACTTCCGTCCCTTTATATGTTTGAAACAGTTCGATACTGTCAAAATAAATATACACTAACAAGAGGAAGGGACGTGCATGATCACAACACCAGGGGGAGGAACATGCTCAGAACCGGACAGCATAGGCTCCGGGCTTACGAAGCACTGCCGTCCGAAGTAGGGGCCAAGCTGATCAACGCGTTACCGGAAGATATAAAAGGCGAGTCCAATGGAACACTGTTTGAGGGGAAATTGCGGAGCTTCTTCGTCAATGCAGCTTTCTATAGCGTATTGGAGTTTTTGGAGATGACTGCGCACTAAAATCAAACATTTCAACGACTCCTGTGTAGGCTATTACATATATACATATATATATATATATATTTGTTTTAACCTATTTATTTGTTTAACTTTACTTAATTTTGACGCATGCTATACAACAATGTATTGTGTTTATGGCAATAAAGAATATTATTATTATTATATGATAATATCCTCAAAGTGGCGGTAGATGTTCCGCTGCGCGCCGACGGCAACGTCGTTCGAGCCGGCGATCAGTACCTCACAGTGAAGTTCGGGTTCAGGCGCTGGTGGAACTGCTGCTCGGCTCAGGTCAACAACGTTGAGGAGCCGAGCGCCAGGTTTACAAATCCCGCTCACCGAAGTTCTGAGGCCGATCCGATCACCCACTAGTCTTGCGATATGACGAGTGTGACTGTCACCCTTTATGATAATAGATTTTATATTAGAGTTGTAAACTGGGAAAGGTGTTTTACGGAATTTTTGCTATTTATTTAGCTTTTGTTTACTATTTGGATTGCTTTGCCCTTTTTTAACTGGCCTTGGTTGGAATTTATTTAGTATTTTATTTTCATTTTTCAAAGCCTCAGGTTTGCGATAATTCGTGTTATGAACTTTGTTTTTTTTTTTTTTTTTTTTTTTTTTTTTTGACTTCCTGCCATGCTTGATTTTCAGACTCCTTACACGCACAGTTTTGTAATTCGAGTTTGAGGCAGTTGTTTTCTGCACCAAGCACTTCTACAGTCGTCCTTAGACTGGTTATTAACTCGCTACACTCGTCATCTGGCAAGATTGTGTTCGCTTTGGGATGGGCTAGTGCGTCGCATTGTACAGAGATATCCCTGGTGTCCGTCGTGGATGCAGCATGCGCGGAAAAATTTAAAGATGGTATGAGGTCACACTGTACACTACAGTCAGCTGACGAAGATGCGTCGGTGGCCTGGTTGACATGAGGCAAAGAAATTTGAGAATTTACCACAAAAATCTGGTCAGTGTACTGCAGCAAACGTTTGTCAGATTCAATGGTGTGATCTAAGAATTTTTGCATTTCGTCTTTTAGACGGGCAATCTCTTTCTTGAGGCGGAAGATCTCTGACGCCTGGTCCTCGGGTCTAGCTGGGGTCACGAGAGAAGTGACGGGAGTAGTCAGTGTGGCGTAGGTTTCGGAGCTGGACGTATCCAAGGCAGGGATTGAAAAAGAGAGGGGTGGAGAGTCTTCAACCGTGGACGGCAGCTGGTGGCGTCTTTGCTGAGGTGGAGTGGGCGTCAGGGCTCTCATAGTGACTGGGTGAGGCCCGTTATGTTTCTCGTCAGACAAATAAATTACATTTTTGTCTGGATTAGTCCTTATTTGGGCTTTGCTGACTTTACCTAAGCATCGCCAGACAAGATCTCCATTCCTTACAGCGTAGATCTCACGATATTTGTTATTATTGTATAGGATCCTGTCTTTGCCATTTTTTACCGTCTCTGATAAAAAGGACATCGTCAATAAATTATTTACAAATAACTCTTATAGATTTAATAATATAAAATAATTGCCAGTTAAATAAATAATATTAATAAGTTAAGGTTGAATTATAAAAAAAATTTAATTCGAAAGATTGCACATTAAAACTATAATCAAACACTTTTTCAGGCAAAAAGTATTGAAATCCATGCAAGAATTGAACCCAGGTTATTCAGTTTACTAAGTGGAGGCGATATCGGTGACGCCACTTCTACTGATAAGCATCTGCCGTAGTTTGTCATTCAGATGGTGCGACACTCGCAAAGTTTGAGTCAGCGAGGGAGTATAGCAGTTTGTTCAAGTCTAACCTAGAACTGTGAGTGGTTAGAACTGTACTGCATTACTCACGTAAATCAATGAGTTTGAGTCCATATCAGTGTTCAAAATACATCCCTTGCACTTGCATGTAAGTCACTACACCAGTAAAGTGTTAACGGATGGTAAAAACCTATTTAAAAAGTATAAAAACTCGGAGTGTGCCGTTAGTCGTGTTTACAGGTAGAACCAGGCCTACCAATCCCTTAAGGGGGGTTATAGAAGGAACTTTCATACGGACAGCTTTCAAGGAACAAAAAAGAAGTTCTCTTGAAAAGGATGTTAGATATTGTCGAAACATATGTACCTGGTGGTAAAAGTTTCATTTCACCAGTTGTTAGACACACAATAGCACCAATACTCAGGGAGAAGTTTGTACCATGGTTGAAACGACTAATTTGCGGTAAACTTGACAGTATCATCGGTCCTAAAGGTTGACAGTATCGTGGGTCTTAAACAACGCATACACTCTAAATTAGACGAACTTTTTGGATGTAAAAAAAGATCGCACTCCTTTCGCTCGTTGAAATTGAAAATTACTCCAAAACACTAAAGATATACAATTTTCGAGGAGTATTTATAAGTTAGATACTGTCATCAATAACGAGTTAAATCGAATGTGGAGTCGTCAATCTTGGAGCCATATGAACTAATGGCACCCATTGGACGTATTATGTAAAACGAGGAAAACATAAATTATATTTCGAATCGTTCGGTAATGCAAGACAACCGCTATATCTGGTACGTTATTTGGGTGAAGACAATCTCAAGTACAACGTCGACAGCGTTCAAGATTTAGATGATCCACCGATATGTGGTCACCTATTTATTGAGGTGTAACGACAAAGGGAAAGATTGGAATGCTATCATGTGGTGTCTACGAGACATCAAATACACTTGTAAGTCTTGGTAGTTGTAGATATATTCTAAGATACCATAAATATGACAATTTTGGTGATATGATATTCCCATTGTTTCTATTAGTAACAGTAGACAAGAAATCGATTCTAAAATCAATAAATTGAAAAGGAATTTCGCTCATGAAATTTCGATAAATTCGAGATCAAACTTCAACTGGAGCTGAATGAACTATTTAAAATCATCCAAAGGTTTAAGAGAAAAACAAACGAAAGGCTACAAAGGACCGAGAAGAAACTAGAAGCTCTCGAGAATGGTACAAAGGTTTTCTCCACTTGTGACTAACATAGTGGCCTAAGAGATAAACACGGGTATTAAAAAAATATATTTTTTTTCGGTTTCAGTGAAAGTAACTTTTAAGAAACACCTGTGTGTGCTTGAGAACCAACGAGTTTTACAAATCATTATGCTGTTCACTTTGGTTGGAGCGTCTTCGGTGATCACACTTCATTTGGAGCACCCAATATATTTGCACGATGAAAATAACTACAAACTGGCTATGTACCATTTTTATCGCTAATCTTCCGAAAGATTGAACGTACTTTTGGGTAGGTCCTAATACCAAACAACAGAGCTTTGGTCCAAGAGCACTCATCTTGCAGAAAGGTCATTAGACGCTAGACACTACAGGACAAGTGCAGTGAGATCATAAAAATACTGAACGTGTTTGAATCTGCGAGGTTCAGCATAGTGAAAATGGATGACAGGGTGTCAATAGTCTCGCCGTTTAAGTTCAATTTTGACCCCACAATGCGAAATCTGCTGGGGTTCGAAGTACAATCTGATGAAAAAGAAGATTACAGTAACGAAAGATTTTACTATATGAACAACCACGTCGTTAACGCTGCGAAACTCAGAACGGTTGACACAGTCGAGATTTATTGCAATTTAGTTGAAAACAGTTATTCCAATCGTGACGAACACTTGCACAAGCACACAGAACATCGAGTGCCATACACATTTTTCCAGCCGTACCGCGGGGCTACAAAATATCATAAACACCGCAACAGAGATATTATGCTCCATTAAATAGTGATCTGCAAAAACTACAGCAAATCTCCGTTACCATCGTGGATCAAGAACACCGCTTGTTCTTGAACCCCTTTGTAAATAAAATTGTTGTTCATCTACACCTACAGAAAATACAGTAAACGAAACTCTATACCACTGAAACCACCTGTAGAAAAATCTTAATTCAAAATGCCAAATTCACATCAAACAGTTATACAATTTACAATTCTCAATTGTTATTTTTTAACAAAATTATTAATCTCATATTTGATCTGTGCCATAAATAGTGAACAGAAAATTATCGACTTACGCACATTGAAAAATTATCAAACTGGGCAAGCCACAAAATTATGAACATGAATTTTCCCTGTGTCAGAAACGGCAAACGAAAATTTATCAACCTAAAGTTTCATTGTCTCAGGAACCTAAATGTTCACTGTCTCAATAAATTTAAATCGCTACTACTTCCCTTACCCTTCTAAATACAAACACAACCACCTCCCAGCTTTTTCTTGGCATTCGTAGTCGTTGTTACGGTCCAAGCTGCTGCACGTTCACTCAATGACGTGCCAGATCGATTCGCTCTAGCCCAAGCCTGAACTGCCAAGTGTTTGTTCGCCTGTTTACGATGTTGATTGTCACTAAATTAGGAGTATGCAATGTCGTACTCCTTGCACGCCTCCTGCAACTTGTTAGTTCCCTAATCCATACGTACTAGCCTCTCCTTTAACTAAGTCCCTGGAAAACAATATTTGTAACCTCCAAGTAGATTCTTACATATGAGACACCGACACTACGTTGTTGGTATTTTAAGGCAAATATGAATGGTTATATGAGTGTAGGATGAGTGTGGATGAAAATAGTCTGGTTACTAACTGAGTTTAACTATTCCTCAGAAAGGGCAATTTATTAATAGCCCAACAGCCAGGGTAACTATGGGATCTACAACTTTACGTGGAATCCCCGTAGTGCTGCTCTGATTTTCAGCTAATTGACAAGCCTGATACTCAGTTATCTCCCCCACACAACATCCGCACAATGATCACCACCCAACATGAACCCCCAGACTTCTCTAGTAGTGTCCAAGCCGATAGCAACCACTAAGCGGACGCCATGTTGGTATTAAGAGGACCGAGCATTCAGCCTATCGCCTACAATCTCCCAAACACTTTGTCCTCAAGTAGCTGAGTTACAGCACTGCGTGTAGATGAAATTCTACAGGTAATATATCAATAAACTTGTTTGGTACTGTATCAGCAACACACCAACAAGTTCGCAGGCGTTGATAGTATATTTACAACTTACCATTTTTTTCTTAGACATCCTCTATACAAGTTTATGCTAAAGTATTTGGAACTCGACTGATCTATTCGAGTTTATCCATAAGTATATGATTTTCCTATTCCATCAGTTTGATATAGTTGAAAGTCAACTTTCCTATCATAAAGTAAATTTATCTGAGAATGTATATCTTTTGTTATGTCTATTGTACTTCATCCACTTGAATATATTGCAAATAAAGTATGAATGATTCCTTCAAGCATGATTTTAAGAAAGTCAAAACTAACAGCATCAACATTGGACGCAATCTTACCCGATCTTAATTTAAAATTGGGATCGATGTTACCAATTTTAAGTGTACAGCAACCTGTATTTGCTTGTAAACCTTCTACGTCATTTTTTTAGATCTATGCTTGCTCTTTAACTCTTTCAACATTATTTTGCAAATTTTCCATTACTATTTTAACATAATATTTATTTATGGCATCAGTAACTTCGACAGAGTTACTAACAGCAATCAGTCTTTTATCTTCAAAAGACCAAGTGTTAAGTGTTTTTAACTCTCAATATGGCAGAGTGCGCTTTAAGCGCACTGTTGACACGGCCGCATATACATGTTGTCACCTTACACATTTATAATGCTACGACAACATTTTTGGTTTCTATGGAATCTACATTAATTGCCGATTACAGTGATATGCATAGGTTATCGATTAATTATTTGACATGACATACTGTTTCAAATATAAAAAGTTTTCCGTTTTCAGATCGTTAATCTATGTAAATATTTGACCATTGAAATTGATTTATTATGTAATTATGGTTTTTAGACTGTTTGTATTTTGTTAAGTGTATATTAGGGAGTGTATTTAGAGATATTATAAAAATATAAAGTGAAATACCAGCGTAATATATTAGAAAAAAAGGCCATAATATATATATATATTGTATATTGTATTATATATTATACATATAAAAAATATATATAATTTATATTTTGGCTGGAATCGTCAAAATGGTGGCTGCTGTGATATTATTGGTTAATTCCTATTTGGCTGTTACTTCTCCTCTTTTATTCACTTAAAATACATTATTTAAAACTATTTCGGAATCAAAATTAACCTGTTGATTCATTAATTTATCATGATCCTTACATTTTTCTTTAAAAATAAATAACTCTTCCCAAGCATTGATAATACGACCCTTCTCACAAACTTTTAGAATATCTACATTTTCATCTTTTTATTCAAACTGTGGGTACAATTCAGAAGGTGTTTAGCTACATTAGATCTATTAGGTTTCTTACAATTTGAATCCTCATTCTTTTGGTCTGAGGAAGGTGAGCGTGGTTTACCGAAATCGATCACCATAATATTCGTGCATTTTGTATTGGTATTGTAATATATTTGTGAATTTTGTGCTTATATTGTAATACATTTGTGTTGTGTGACGTTTACTTGTACTCTATGATTTATAATGTATGTATTTCTTGAAACTAGATAAAATTTAGAATATTTTGGATGTTTCTTATTTTTAATTTTATCATCGTTACATTGTTTCTTTGCCATAACCTTCCCTTTTCATGATTCATGATAGTAAATTTACATATATGTTACATATTTTTATTTATTATTTTTATAAAACTTCACTCGCCAGTTGACATGGGCCTACGGGCTTGTGCGTCAACTTTATTCAACGAGTGAAGTACTGACCGTTGGCTCGGTGAGGATTCGAACCTTGAAACTTACCCTCTGTAGTCAGAAGGCAATAGGAAAAAAACCACGCTGGCATAGGAAAAAAAGGGAAAAAAATTGTTTGGATATAATTCTTAGTTCATATGATAGCCTACATATTTATGAACATATTGATACCTAATATAAATAGGTTTATAGTACATTACCAAATGTACATTTCGTGTGAAATATTTTTAATTTATTGCATCGTCTTCGTGTCTTGGCCATCCTACATCGTTTATCCTTGCTTGAGATACAGATTATACAGTTTCATGGGGCTTGTTTTTCTCATTAGTCAATTTTTCATCCACCCCAAGTTTAAATTTCTTTGGGGTACTAGCCCTGAGGTTTTTTAAGATAACAGCATTGCTAGTTGGGTGTGATATTAAAGTAATTTAATTTCACTACATCGCTTTCATCTGTGGGTTTCGATACACCAGTTATTCCCCTAGATGATGCATTCTATTTTCTTTTTTGTCCTATTCTCAAACACTTTTCACTTATAGTCTTGTACTTTACGGCAATGTCATTATCCTTCAAATCGCCAACTCTAGTCAAACTCTTCCCACCATGTCAAAGTCTCCTTCTTGAGTTAATTTGAATCCTTCACCTGGTGGCCCCTTAGCTCCTACACTCCTCTTTTCAGCACCCAACTGACGTCAAAACTTGTCGATAGACATTTTGAAAATGATTAAAACTTAAAATTCTCTAATTCTTTTATGATACGTGCTTCCTTGAGATCTTCCATTATGTCAATTATCTCGTTATTGTGACCAGTATTTCCTGCCTCATGTGATGCAATCAACAAACTCAATCTCCATTAACAATGCTTCTCTCACTGTTTGTCCCTTTTTATCGATACAATGTGACATTTTTTACTATGTCTCTTTATAGGAGGAGATTAACCTCGAGAGTTTTTTTTTTATTATAGGTGGAAACATGTTTAATATTATATTCGTGTACTTGAAACCTCTATTTTATTTTATTCTAGTACAATCATCACGTTTGTGCACACTACTAGCTTCCAATATTGCCTTATAAGCTTTCAAATAATTCCATTAAATATGCTTTTGGAATGTTTATTTAAAGGTCTACTTTAACAGTTCATGTATCCCTTTGTATTGCTTTCCATTTGTATCGTTATCAGTAAAATTAACAGGAGTCGATCCTATTTTTTCAGACTTCACCAACATAGTGAATAACATACGTGAAGTCTGCTTTCTCCTTATCGTCTATCTGTATAAAGTGAAGATAGTTGCTCAATAGAACCCCAAAGTTATTTGATTGAATAAACTCCATCAGTTTCTGGTGATGTAATAGACGATCTTCTAAACAACTCTTTAGGTTTAAAGTATTGCTTATCCTCACTAAAGGGAATATTTTCTTCATACTGGCGAATCTTATTCTTTTTAGTTCGTGTTTTGTCTCATTCTTTACACTTGATAATTGATCTGTTATATTTTGTAGTGGCTCAATGAGTAGTTTATACTGAACCTCAAAAGACCTCGGAGTCTGCAAAGAATCGCTCTTAATTTCACGAAGCTTTTTCGTGATGTTATCTTGTATCCTCTTAATTTCCCGCACCAGATTTTGCGTCATCTTGACTACTAAAAATGTATAGACTATTATTCCTATTTAACGTTGAAAGTATGTCATTTTTTGGGTTTCCAGACTTTCGGATTTCAAGGTTTTCGGGTTTTGAGTTTTACGTTGATAACCAACATATCAAAGGTTCTTAAACTTTGTAAAACTATAAAACCCAATACGACATCTTCCATCATTTGTATCACATTTATTATCCACCACTAAAAACGAATTGCTGCCACCTTTCGAAGCTCTTATACACAAGCCCATGAATTCTGTGTATATAATTTCAGTGTTTACATGATCTTCATAAATATGCTTAAGATTTCCCTCGTCTTGTTTAAATACAATAATAAATTTTGCAATATCTCTGAACAGCTTTTTTGGCATCCGTTTGATGTACGTTTGACACAAGTAAAATGTGTCAACGTTCCTGTGAAGTCCAATAGCAAAGTAAAGTAATTTCTAATAATATATTGCTACTCACACGTCACATCAACAAATACAATTATTGAATTCTCCTTTGCCTCATTTGGATGCATCACTTCATCGTTGTCTGTGAAAGTAAAGTATTCTAGGCCAGGAGTGGAAGATAGTACACATTTTAGCAACCTATACTTCGGCTGGTACAATGACTTTGAAAACAAATAGACATTTTCAAACTTTAGTCCATTAAGATTAAACAGCAAGTTTAACATTACATTAGTCTTACCGGAATTTGAAGGTTCATTCCATACATCGAACATGGTTTTGCAGCAGGACACTGTGTTTGTTCTTTTCCTTCATACATGTTTCTTAGTACATGTTTATAAGGAGTAATTCCGATTCAAATTAGTAGGGTGATTTGCCTTCGGTTTTCACTTTCGAAGGCAACCATGTTAATCTCCATAAGGAAAAAACCGTCGGTTGTCTGCAGATCAGAACGCTGCCTTCGAAGTCGCACTTTGAAGGCAACCATGTTAAACGCCCATAAGGAAAAAACGTCGGCAGGTCTGCCTCCTTTATTGAGTATACCGTAGACTCGGCCCGCCGATCATGACATTCACTGTAGTTTGTGACAGTCGGTGCCAGTCGGCCCGTTAACCGGCTGCCTTCGGTTTTCACTTTCGAAGGCAACCATGTTAAACGCCATAAGGAAAAAACGTAGTGCGCCGGCAGGTCGGTCGCCTGCCTTCAAAGTCTCAGATCGAAGGCAAGCATGCTATTCACCCATAATGAAAAAACGTCGGCCACCTTCATGAATATCGTCGTCTCAGCGCCCGCCACATTTGTTTCACTTTCAATATTTGTGCCGTGACAGTCGGTGCCAGTCGGCCCCGGCTGCCTTCGGTTTTCACTTTCGAAGGCAACCATGTTAAACGTCCATAAGGAAAAAACTGGCCGCTTTACTTCGAAGCATGCTAATCTCCCAATAAGGAAAAGACGTCGGGTGTCGGCAGGTCTGCCACCTTTATTGAGTATACTCAGTGCAAGGCCCGCCGATCATGACATTCACTGCAGTTTGGGTCGCGACATTCGGTGCCAGTTGGCCCGTTAACCTCAAGACCGGTTCGTTGCGACTTCCATACCGGCTATTACATTTCGGTATTACAAGACGGCGAGACCGTGGCCGCCTGACCCGGTTTTGTCAGATGAAAACGAGAGGAGGTCATCTGGTGCAGTCTGAACTGTCTGCTGTTAATTGCAACGGAGTATGTTAAGGTCTACAAGGTACTTGGCACCCACCGCTTGTAAGTACAACCTCACAGGATATAAAAGAAATTGAGTCTTAAAATAAAACCACAGTCATGGCTGAACTCGTAGTCAAGTTTTCAGTGAGAACAGACAGACACACACAAAATTTACTTCGCCAGCTTAGGACCATAAGCCAGGACTTCAAGGTGTGGGACTTTGAGGAGGAAATGAAGCCACCAAACTCCCCGGGTAAGTAAAAACAACAGTATCAAATTCAGTAGTGTATAATATTACTTAAGTACTTATTACAATACTGGGGCTCTTCCCCTTCATTCCCATGTACCGTATTGAAAAGCTCCCACCATTCAACTCCACCAGGTCCTCGTCCGTTAGGTTTTCATTGAATCGCCTTGGTAGAAAGAGGACCCTATCCTCCCCGTTAACCTTCAAGGACACCAAAACGGAAGGGCCGAACCTCGTCTTGACCCGCTTTGCCGACCCGATCCGGTAGTGATGGCCTACCTCCAGATCCTTAACGTCTATTCTTGGCACATAGTCCGGGTCCACCAAGGTATTTAGCTTTGTTGAAAGACTCATGTTTCTGTAACAACAAGAACAGTATACAGTCAGACCAGCTACCACAATTGTACCCTACAAGTACATAAGCTAACAGAGACAGTCAACAACAATACATGTAGTCACATAGTTTAAGTATCAGGTGTAAATTGCAGTCAGGCGTAACTAAACATGCCAAATTGTTAAAAAAAAAAACAATGCATGCGTTAACTAAGCTAGTGTACAAATTACTAGAAGCATATCACGTCTAAGCTCGAGTTCAGACACACCTTACAAGTGACTTAATAACCCTTAGGTTCACGTTTGCAAACATCAACAACAGCATATAACCGTTGAAAAAAATCCAGCAATTAATATAAAGTGAACATAGTCAAAAAGTTTACTCAGGCTATTTTACCCAAAGCCGACAACAGAAATCACATGTCAGAACGAAAACACAACCCCAACTAAACCTGAAGTTTTCTTACTAAACACGATCAGCATAATCATTAACGTAGCAACCCTCCAAGTACATATACGATAAAGTCAAACCACGAAACAGCAAAAACATGACTACAAAAAAAAAAAAAAAAAAACATGTTACTAAAGTAGACGTAAGTGACTATTAACCAAGTACAAATGTATTACATTAAAGACGCCTGACAAGCTTAATGCTAGGTAACTAACATCTCATTCATGTGTCTGACATTTCCGCTCCACGCTAACAAAGCAGTTGTTTTTATCCACAACCAACATTTGCAACATACCAAGCATTAGGTGTATAGAGAAAGTAACAAAACTATAGCCAAGCATTAGCGCACATATCATGAATATAGTGTAGTAACCAATGCAGTCTGTACACACAATAAACTTAAGCCTACCTACAAAGCAACCAAATATAAGTTAAAAAGTCGTAGCACCTACCACTTTGACCCTTCATGTAAGTTTACTTAGACATGTTAAATCTCCTGGGCACTTTATTCCATTACCAAATAAACTTAGAACAGGAAAAGCCACTATTAACATACAAAACTCTGACCAAGCTTGCTTTAAGTACTGCCTATTGGCAAAATCACTTCCGCAGTACGTAGACTATGACCAAGTTAAACTTGATGAAAACTCCTTCACTAACGTACCGAACAATTACAACTTTGAGGGACTACAGTTTCCGTTACCTCCATCAAAAATTTCACTTTTTGAGTGGCGTAATCCCGGCAGTAGTATAAATGTGTTTGAAGCGGGCCCTGACTTTCAAATCACTCCCTACAGAATAGCCGATCAGGAACTGGCCGACCACACGGACCTTTTGTGGATCAAAAACGATCAAACCTCACATTACGTGCTAATTACAGACTTTTCCAAATTGGTCAAACCTCAAATTGTAAAGGGTAGCAACAGAATAGTAATCTGTAAACGATGCTTTTCACACAAGGAGACACGTCGATGTCAGCCTGAAACCTGGCTGGCAGAACACACCAGGTTCTACGGTAAACATCAGCCTTGTAATGTGATGCTACCCAAAGAGGGGGACAACCAATTAAAATTTGTCGCTTACGAGACTGAAATTCCCGTACCAATCATAGTGACAGCCGATTTTGAGGCCACTTTGCGGCCCACCGCTAGCACTGACATGTCCTACCAAGTGCACGAGCCAAACAGCTTTTGCACACTTGTAAAGTCCACTCTGCCTGACTCACTGTTAAACGAGGTGGGCATATCGACTGAACCTCACTTGCAGCGTTCGCAAAACGCCGCCCAAGCTTTTCTATTGCACATGAAAGACTTGGCCCAGCGTGTGGAATCCTTATACTTACGTAACCTCCCCGTAGGACCTATGACTGAGGAACAGACAGAACGTCACAGACTAAAATCCAACTGTGACCTTTGTGAGCGCTCGTTCAACGAGACCTCAGAACAGTATGGTGACAAAACACTAGACCACTGTCACATCACAGGCACCTACAGACATACATTGTGCAACCGATGTAACTTACGCTGTCAAGTTCCAAACTTCATACCGGTCTACTTCCACAACTTCAGCGGTTACGATCAAGCTTTTATCATTAGGAATCTGAACTGTTTAAAAGGATGTGAGGTAAATGTGCTACCATCGAACAGTGAAAAGTACATATCTGTATCTGTTCGAGTCGGTCGTATGTGGATACGATTCCTAGACTCGTACCGGTTAATGGCTGAAAGCCTAGCCAACTTGGCAGCCGGATTGGCCGAAGTGGAACTTGTGGAAAGCTCCAAACTCGTGCCAGCCGACAAATTGCACTTTATCAAACACAAAGGGGTGTACCCATATGATTATGTTACATCACCCGCAGTGTTTGATGAACCTCAACTACCAACCCGCGAAAAGTTTTATAACCAACTAAACGATGAGCGCATAAGTGAGTCAGATTATGAAAAGGCGTTGGCAGTGTGGAACGATCTGCAAATGACCACCTTTGGAGACTACCACGATTTCTATCTTAGACTTGACGTGTGTCTACTGATGGATACTCTGGTCTCTTTCCGCAACACCTGCCTACAGTCGTACAGAATTGACTGTTGCCACCATTACACCGCTCCAGGTCTGTCGTTCAGCGCCATGCTACGTATGACAAAAATGACGCTAGAACTCTCCATACGGGTTTATATTAGACTGTGACGTAGAGGTACCTGCAACTCTACATGACAAGTTACAAGACCTACCTTTGTTGCCTGAGCTAGTGACACCCCCTGGTGGCAGCAGTAAAAAGTTGCTTGCCACACTGTACAACAAAAAGCGTTACGTGGCTCACTATACGGTGTTCCAACAGGCCGTACAACTTGGTCTGAAAGTGACTAAAGTACATCGGGCGCTACGCTTTTCACAATCCCCGTGGATGAAGAAATTCATCGACTACAATGCTGACAAAAGATCTGCAGCAACTAGTGGGTTTGCTAAAGCTTTTTACAAGCTCATGAATAACGCCTGTTATGGAAAGACGATGGAGAATGTCCGCAACAGAGTTGACATTCGCATTGTCACCACGGACAAGCAGTTTCAAGAGCTTGTCCGCCAGACCCGTTTTGTTGAGCGGAAAATAATTTCCGACGATGTAATAGCAGTTCAGATGAGACGGAACACTGTAAAAATGGACAAACCAATTTACGTTGGTATGACTGTTCTTGACGTGTCCAAAGTCCACATGTACCACTTTCATTATACGCTGATGCAAGAACATTTCAAAGCTCCTGATAGCAAATTGGAGCTAGCGTATATGGACACGGACGGACTGATTTATTACATCACAACAGACCAAGATCTTTACACTGTACTTAAACAGCCCCCTTTGTCTCAACACTTGGACAGGTCTGGGTATCACGACACGCATCCTTTGAGAGATGATACCAACAAAGGGAAGCTCGGTACATTCAAAGACGAGTGTAAAGATCGAGTCATATTTGAATTTGTGGGGCTAAGACCAAAAATGTACGCTTACCGTTTTAGCTCTACAGATGAATCAGAAAAGCGAAAAGCCAAAGGCATAAAAGGTAGCTATGTGGAGAAAAACATCCGTTTCCGCCACTACAAAAACACTTTGTTTTCCAAGGAAACCTGCGATAAGGCTCACTTCAACGTGATCCGTAGCAAATCGGCACGTGTAATTTCCACTACTGTAGTAAAAAAGTCTCTGTCAGCTGAAGATGACAAGAGACAAATTTTACAGTGTGGAATACGTACGTTACCCTACGGACACTACAAACTCGGTGCGGAGGACACCACTGTTGAGACTCACAATGACTAGAAACCCTGATACGTTGTACGAACTAGCCCTGAAAGGCACTTGTGACACCTTTGACACCACTCAAGACGTACCACCAGAGTTTGACCAATTACCAACCTCCATACAACGCCACTTGAGACAACGACTTAAAAGAAAATGGATGCGGGAAACTGAACTGCCTGATGACCCGTACACTTACGAGTACCGCTACCATGAATTGACTTTACTGGACAAAGACGAGTTCATAATGATCACTAATCATCCACGTAACATGTACCCTGCATACTGGCCAAGACTGTCGTACGATGACTACGTGGCAGGTGAACGTAACAGTGCACACATTTACTTTAACTACTATGAATTTACAATTGGACAGAGCGAGACACCGCCGTTATTGTTGTGCCGTGACTGCTTCTTAGCAACCAGTTTACCCAGCGACGGCAGACACTGGACTACCGTTGACTGTGAGGCACACTGGAATGACTTGAACTGGACGTTTCACTATGTGAACAGACACCTTGTAACAAGCAAGCCCAGGAGGTTGATCAAAATTCTACGGTCAAGCGACAGCTGGTGTGACAGATGTATCTTGACGCCACTGTTTGACATAAACGACTATGACGGTTGTAGCACTCAGACTCACATGCATGATCTTGACAATACTGACGAAGACAATGACCATGGCAGTGAAACTGATGAGTACGTAAGGACTCTTTCATGGGACGCCTACGTAAACTAACTGGTGACTCACTACGACAATTATTATTGTAACCTCTTTTTTATAGCTTTAGTTAAACCATTTTTTATTTATTTATCGTACATATTATTGCATTCATATTTTTTTGTACCATTCATTGTTAGATTAAACCAATTTTTTTCTGAGCTACTATTGTATCCTTAACTTTATTAAAATATTTGGTCGTCACTGAAAACCAGCAAATCGGTATTTTTATTAAAAAAAGGAATATTTAGTCATTATTGAAAATCTTTGACCACATGTATTTAATGTATTCTTAAACACATTCCCCATTTACATTCTCTATTAAACTCTAAACGTGTCCAATTAATCTCTGTAAATACGACTTTATTTCATCTCAAATGTTAAACACAGATGTCACGTAAATATCAGTTTAATGTCAATCCATGGCATCTTTAACTATGTTAAATATATTTAGTCGTTACTGAAAATCAGAAAATAGCTATTTGTATTAAAAAAAAAAATGAATATTTAATCATTATTGAAAATCTTTGACCACATGTATTTAATGTATTCTTAAACGTATTCTCCATTTACATTCTCTATTAAACTCCAAACTTGTCCAATTAATCACTGTAAATACGACTTTATTTCATCTCAAATGTTAAACTTAGATGTTACGTAAATATCAGTTTAATGTCAATCCATGGCATTTTTACCTATGTTACATTATATTTAGTCGTTACTGAAAATCAAAAAATAGCTATTTGTATTAAAAAAGGAATATTCAATCATTATTGAAAATCTTTGACCACATGTATTTAATGTATTCTTAAACATATTCTCCATTTACATTCTCTATTAAACTCTAAACTTGTCCAATTAATCTCTGTAAATATGACTTTATTTCATCTCAAATGTTAAACTTAGATGTTACGTAAATATCAGTTTAATGTCAATCCATGGCATCTTTAACTATGTTAATTCTATTTAGTCGTTACTGAAAATCAGAAAATAGCTGTTTTTATTAAAAAGGAATATACAATCATTATTGAAAATCTTTGACCACACGTATTTAATGTATTCTTAAACATATTCTCCATTCAGATTCCCTGTTAAACTCCAAACTTGTCTAAATAATCTATGAACTTTATTTATCAACTTGAATGTTAAACTTAGATGTTAGTGTTATGTATCAATAATTATCAGTATTAACTTTTCTGCTCTACCAATTGTAAATAAACATTTACTGTACACTTACCTTGCCAATAAAGTCTTGCTTTGTTCCAAAATCTTCTTTTTTCCTTAATCAACCTTACTACACGATGGAGGGGTATATGCAAACAATCAATAAGACATAGTTTAGGAATAAGTTATTTTATTGTACAGAGTAAAGTAATTAGTTATTGCAGTATTTTAGATTGTTAAGTACAAAATCTATTAGGTTAGAAACACAATAGCGTCGCACCTCTGAATCTATCCACATCGATGTAGCAGTAGATGGTGACCAGTAGTTGTCATCGTAATCGTCTGAAACAGTAGCCGCTACTTTTAGACGTTTTTCGTCGAGATCTTGCAGGAATTTCGGCAGGTCGTTTGACACTTGTTGTATTACCTCAGGGCTTAGTGTACCACTTCCACCTCTGACATTAGGTAATGGCTTGTACCTACGGGTAAAGTAACGTCCATAGCGATGTACCAATTGTTGAACTATGGGCGACCATTCGGCTATGACTGAGCGATATGCTTCTATGCAGGGAAACATACGTTTGAGAGCCGACCATCCGGAGGAGGTAAACGGTATTGGCTGTGGATTGGCTGACATCAAAGGCGTTGGAGGCTCAGTGATGGTTTGTCTAAAGTTGCGAACCACCAAACTTGTGTCCGTTGTGGCCGCCGGCTCCAGACATATGCCGTTCAAATAGAGTGGATAGAATCGTACGCCTTCTTCAAAGAAGCGGTCTACTGTGTTCAGTACAGCACTACTGCGTAGTCCAATCAAGTCTTCAAAGGTCAGGTTGGCGTGTTGTTGCCCATTTACGAGGTAGATAGATGGATTGTAGTCTCCAGCGCACTCAAGACCGACCACTGCGAAAGCTTCTGCTGCTACCTTGTAGGCTTGACGTAAAAGTAGACGTGGTTCCCATGGTTTTAACTGCGGTGGCGGTGGTGGCGGGGTTTGGTGCTTGTAGGTGTAGTAATTCACTTGAGGAGGCAGTGGTGGTGGTGCAGGTTGAGCATTGTCATCTGTAAGCGTTGCTAGTAACATTTCCACATCCATAACCGGTGATGACGATGATGGTAATTCAACTGCCTTACTTTTGCGACGTTGCTTCACTACTTTGTTTAAATCTTTGCGTGCTGCAGGCAGTGTGCGTGGTGTCTGATCCATGACTGACGCTAGATCCCCCCCACCTCATGGTGCTCAGCAGGTAGACCGTCAAGGCTACCGACCAGACAACCTTGAGCTGCTGCAGACATGTTCCAGCAGGTATAACCACGCCCTAGATGACCTCACCAGACAGCCTTGGTATGAGCTGCTGCAGATATTCCTCTAAATCTATTTCTTGCGCTAAACGTTTTACAAGCTCACGTAAACGTACTTCTAACCAAAGTAACTGATCGGCCAAATCTGTTTTGCTAACATAAAATTGTTTTACATAACCTGTATTTAGTGATCTATCACCATCTTCAGCCCGTAACTCCCCCTCCTTTGGCCGCTTAAGCGGGTGGCCAAATTTGTCTATTAATGCTCGCATGAAAGTGACAATGGTCAGTGCGAGACAGTTATTTTATAGTTTGATCTTGTTTGAGAATCTCTTCTTCAAGCACTCTTCTTAAATTCAATTTTAAATTCTCGTTTCCAATCGCGTCTGTAATAGTCTTGACAAGTGTACGTAAACGCTGTTCTAACTGCACAAGTTTATCCGATAGTTCGCTACGACTTACGTACAGTTTTTCCAAGTAACCTCTGTCCACAGTCTGGGTACTGACTGTACGAACTCCACTTGGCTCCTCTTCCTTCCCCTCCTCCTCCTGTTCCTCGTAAATAATGGACATTGAACGTCCAAACTTGTCGATCAGATAATGCTGTTTCATTGCAGAATATAGACTGAATATATTACTAGCCTACGTTGCATTATATCCAACTGCGGCTGTTCATACCAAGCCACTTAACGTACATTTTTTTCCCTTTTCTTTTGAGAATTTTTTCCACTAAATATGTGTCTGGATAGTTTGTTTTCTGCAACTCTGCCTCGTAAAAAGCTCCTTTAATATCATCACCTTTTAAGTCGCGCAAATAGTAGACTGGAGGTTTAGTGGGTTTCACTCGATAAATGGTAAAGAGTTCTGTACTCCAAGATAGCGTGTATCCCGTATTGAGCAGTGTCTTGTACTTTGATACTCTTACAACATCATTGATTTTGAACTTCATTTTATGGGGAACAGATCGAGGGTTTAGTCTATTTTTTAAGAGTTTTTCATGTTTTGCTGTCACGTCTTTAGGTCGCATTCCAGTAGACCTGTGGACTCTCGCGTTGTATAGTTTCAAAAGTTGTGGCAGTAGTGCTAGCCACTTGTAATTACCCTGTAAGCTAAACTCCTTCCAAAGCCATGACTTTAAGGTTCTGTTAAAACGTTCCACTACAGATGCCTTCAAGTGTGTAAACGTGCTAAACGTGCTATATAGGTTTATACTATGATCGTTCATCAAGTTGCGAAACTCTTTGTTGTAAAACTCTGTACCATTGTCACATTGTAAATTGGCCGGCACCCGAGGGTGGCTTTGTTTCAAAACTGTACGCATGGCGGCTGTTACGCTGCTTCCTTTTTTGTCACGGACCGGTACTGCCCAAGCGTACTTAGACAATACATCAATCACAGTCAATATGTACTTGTTACCTTTGTTAAAGCGTGCATAAAGATCCATTTGACATAAGTCCGCCTGCCACAAATCATCAATACCCTTGACGTAAACTTTGCGTCTGGTAAAATGTTTTCTGGCCGGCTTGTGCAACTCGTTGATAATGCCTCTTCGAGCAACTTCCATTTTCTGACACTTTAAGTTATTCAATTATTCTATTTAAACGCAACTAGTTTACTATATGTTCAATTTCCTCGTTATGAGCGGTGTGGCCGGCTTTTTGTGACATCATAAGTAGTCTAAGTCTGTTTACTAGTTTGTTAACATTAAACTGTACAATACCTTTACCAAGTGAACCTTTTGCTTCCCCCTCCTCCTCCTCCTCCTGTACTTTTTCCTCCGTCTTTTGACGCGTAGGAAATAGGACAGAGATTACAGACAGGTACTTTTTACCTTTATTGCGGTTTACTGGCTTTTCGGCAGAATACATTTGCCGATGCGCGTTTGTTAGCTTTAGGATTTCTCTGTATGCATTCAAATCGTCTACGTCAAGTAGATCCTTGTTTGGCTTTTGTTTAAACAACAGTTCCAACAAGCCGATTGTAGCTTTGTACTTGCGGTTTCGCACAATGACTTGTAACTTTTCGAAAGCAATCTTGGAATTGCCAATTACAGTTCCTCCCCTACCATCTGCTCTTACACCGTACGTACTATCGAGCTGGGTACGTTCTTTTGGATCAGATAATTTTTTCAAGTATGCCCGTACAATAGGTATTACATCCACATCCGTCTGCGTCGATGTATCCATAGTTTTGTTTAAATCTTCCCCATCTTCTTCTTCTTCTTCTTCCTCTTCAATCTTTGCTTCCTTTTTTATCTCCTTTTTTACACTAAACAGTGGGGGTGGTGGTGGGACGTTTTGTAATGCTTCCTGTACAGTTTTCTGTAGCGGCAGTACAATCGGCTTGGCCTTTTCTTCAAAATACCGTGTCATATCGTCAGTGCTGCGCAACAGATCTTTATATTTCTTTCGTACCGCACTAGTCATTTTTATAAGTTCCTCCTTTACTTTTCGCTCTCGATTAAGTTCTTCGACACGTCTGTTCATTGTGCTAAAATGAGCCATGCACGCGCTCTTGGGTCCTTTATATATCGCTAATGAACGTGTCTAAACCACATCTGTAGCGACCATTATTCTTTTCACAGTCCTTGTTGATGGTGACAAATCCGTAGGGCGAGTTGCGTTCCCAGCACTCTTTGCATAGTTCTTTAAACTGATCAAAGGTCATGTCGCCATTTACATGATCGCTGTACACGTGTTTCAAGTTCAGTTCGTCCTGTTTGAACAGCATAATGAGGTTCACATTGTCTCGCAATAGGTGTTTGGGTAGGCGTGCATACGTTTGAGTAAGGTAAAAAGAATCCGTGTTCATATGTCGACCCATGCTAAAGAAACGTTTCATTTGCTCTTGACTTCCATCGCTGGCTACATCATCAAATATGATTACAGAATTTGGGCGCGAAGTGTCAAGCACATCTTTACTGTCGCTGTATGTAAAGTAACCAATTTCCGGTATTAGTTTGAACATTTGTGCCAACAGTTGATATTTCGGCTGTTGTAATGATTTGCTATACACATACAGGTTGGCAAACTTAAGGCCCAAAGGGTCAACAATTAGTCTGTACATTAAATTAGTCTTGCCACAGTTAGATGGTCCACATATGACGCAACGAATGCTTGCCGGCAACAGTGGTCCATGTTTGGAGGTGGACTGCTTCTTTTTTAGTAAAGCGTCCAGCACATCGGTGTTTATGGCGAATGTAGTACTTTGCTTTTTGAATTTCATCGTTACACTGATTTGCAAGGATTGGTGCCACTCCTATATAAAGAGCTAGTCTTGTAGAAGTCGTTTCATTATGAGAAAACCGCGCTACGGAGGCAGAGGGCTGATTAATAGCATAATCGACAGGCTTCCTTTTGAACTGAATTTAAGCGGTTATAACTTTTGTGGTCCAGGTACAAGGCTCCAGGAGCGTTTAGCAAGAGGTGACCGAGGTATTAACCCGCTAGACGAGGCGTGCAAAGAACACGACATCGCTTACAGTCGACACAAGGACTTGGAGTCACGACACAAGGCGGATCGCATATTAGCAGATAAGGCTTGGAGCCGTTACAAGACGAAAGACGTACCGTTTGGGGAAAAGGCAGCAGCTTGGTTTGTAACAAACGCTATGAAGGCGAAAACAGCGATGGGTAGTGGTATAAGGAGAAGGAAACCGAAGAAGAAGGGCTTGACTTTTGGAAAGATAGTCAGCCACGCCAGGGCGGCCGTACGTGGTTCTGGAATTGGTAGAAAGGACAACAGCAGCAGGACGTTAAAACGTGCAGCGCAGATAGCCTTGAACGCTATTGCGCGGCTAAAGAAGAAACATAGTGGTGGCAACAACAACAACAACTTTAGGAGAATGAAAAGAGAACGTGTCTTGGCGTTGCCGAAAAGTGGAGGGGTTCTACCGTTACTGCCGATATTTGCTGGCCTTAGTGCTATTGGCAGTTTGGCAGGAGGTGCAGCTGGAGTGGCCAAGACCATTGCTGAAATTAAAGATGCTTCAAAAAGGCTGGCAGAGCATCAACGTCACAATGAGACTATGGAAGCGATTGCTTTACGACGAGGTAGAGGACTCTACTTACAACCGTACCGAAAGGGTCTTGGTCTCCACATGACACCCTACTCAGCGGTGCGAAAAAACTATTAAAGTTGTTGCCCAACCGTGCGTTGTACGACAAGGATTTGACGTTCTACGCTCAACTCTTTGCAATTCCTAATTTTAGAGGAGTTTTTATGCGGGATGCTTTGCCATTACGACCTTGGAGAAATGAGTCTACCATTGTGAATCTCGACAGCAGCAGTGGTGCTGGCACCCACTGGGTCTGTTTCAAGAAAAAGGGCAATCGAGTTGATTACTTTGATAGTTACGGAGATCTACAGCCTCCAGTAGAAGTGCAACGCTACCTAAAGGGCAACTTCATATCTTACAATCGTACTGACTACCAGTCTGTACACACAGAGAGCACGATTTGTGGACACCTATGTTTAGCATTTTTACTGACCTAATAAATTGCTTATTAACCCATGTTTGCGAGTGTTTTACTCAGTCATGTCTCTGACGCTTACTTTCAGCGGAACAAAGTCGGAGCTTGGGTCGGAATTTTTTCCACCCATACATTTGAATGATGACGACGTTTGGGAAGTGGGTCTACTTAGTCTTGAGACTTACAACTCAATACCTAATGTGGACAGTACAAACAATCTACTTCACTATGGTGCCGATGGTGGGGTGCTTTCTATACCAGAGGGTACGTATAGTGTTGATCAGATTTCAGCCTATATACAGGCTGAACTGAGTAAGTTACCCAACAGACCTGTCGTACGAATAACCGTGAGCAACAGCACTCTCCAAACGAGCATCAAGTCCTCGGTTTTAGTGGACTTTACAAAGGAGAACTCGATTGGTGGGTTGCTGGGGTTTAAGAAAGAGGTTATTAAACCCGGTCAGGTAGCTACAAGTGGAATGGTGGACATCTTTCGGATCAACACGATTCGTGTTGAATGTAATATTGCCACCGGTTCTTATGTTAATGGAATGCCGGCCCATGATATTTATCAATTCTTTCCCACCGTGCCGGCCGGCTATAAATTGGTAGAAACCCCGAGTCCAGTCATTTATGTACCTGTCACCGTGCATAATATTGACAACGTCACCCTACGGATTACCGATCAAGACGGTAAATTGGTGAATTTTCGTGGAGAACGTATTACGATACGGCTGCATTTAAGGAAGCAGTAATGGGTTTCGTTTATTGGAGTAGTAGGAAGCCAACCTATTTAATGGCGGCGCGCAAATATAAGTTTACTAGTGACAATCGATCTGTCAAACGATTAACACGTACGAATCGGAGATTCTTGCAATCCCTAGGATATACTACCATTACATAATGAACGATATGTTGGACATTATGCAGAGTGTGCCGTTTGATGATACGGTCACGCATATGGAGTGGCATACTCATCTTCCCTACGCTTCAATGACTTTGAACAATAATGATGAAATACGTATACCAATACAGCAGCAGGATTTGTGTGTAATACCATCCCTTTCTTATCTATATGTTGAGGGTAAGCTACTTTTAAGCGATGGCAACGCTACTGCCGCAACAAAGTTTGTCAATAACGCAATAGCTTTTCTCTTTGACGAGATGCGGTATGAATTGAACGGTGTAGAGATTGACAGGGTGAAGAATCCTGGTATTACTACTACACTAAAGGGGTATGCGTCACTGAGTGAATTGGAACTGAAGAGTACCGGATGTTGGGCCTCTACGTCTGCTAATCTGTTGTACAGACTTGATGAAGATAATGTTGACAAGAAGGGGAACTTTAGCTTTTGTATACCTCTTAACAGACTTTTTGGTTTTGCCGAAGATTACAAGAAGATTATGGTGAATGCACGCCATGAGCTGGTATTAATTAGGTCTTCTGGTGACAAGAATGCTGTTATGTGGGATAAGGACTCACCAACTGCCACTGTGGAATCCATTAAAGTTAAGTTGGATAAGTTAAACTGGCGAATGCCTTACGTAACTTTAAGTGATAAGCAGCGTGTACAGCTGCTAAAGTATTTGAGTCGAGGTACTAGCATACCTGTGGAGTACAGGTCATGGGAATTGTATGAGTATCCAGCGCTGCCAAATACTTCACGGCAAACGTGGGCTGTAAAGACTGCTTCTCAACTGGAAAAACCAAGGTATGTGATCGTGGCTTTTCAAACGGGCCGAAGAAATGAAATGGAAAAGAATGCTGCTCACTTTGATCATTGTGATTTGACTAATTTAAAATTACATCTTAACTCAATCTCGTATCCGTATGATGATTTAAAACTAGATTTTGGAAACAATCATTACGCAGTTTTGTACGACATGTATACTCGTTTCCAAGGAGAGTTATTATGGAACAATTACGCGCCCACTGTTGAGCAGAGAACTGTTTAAAAGAATCGCGCCTATTGTAGTGATCGATTGCTCTAAACAAAACGAGACCTTGAGATCCGCACCTGTTGATATACGCATTGATTTTGAGGCAGCGAACCAGTTTTCTCAAAACACCTGCGCTTACTGTCTAATTATACACGATAAATCGTTTACCTACGATCCCTCTACAAATCTTGTTCGCAAGCTTGTTTAGGGGGCGTGGCTTAGTGCTATAAATTGGTGGGCTGAGGTTGCGCTACAGTCAGTGCAGCATCATGGTCAGGAAGGCAGTCATCGACTTTAGCGCTTTTGCCGCCCAGGACGGTACGTCTATAATCAAGGAGCTCTCCATTATGGACGTTGACACAATGTGTGTTCAACACTGGATCTTTAGGCCACCAAAAGAAAACACTCCTTCAGGCTGGAATGACACTGTGCGCCGTAACCGGTGGCTAAGTAAACACTATCACGGGCTGGATTTTGATGCTGGATTCACTGACTACAAGATGCTGGGTGAGGCGCTGCAAAGCACTTGTGCTGACATAGAACTACTCTACACGTCGACTCTGGAAAAAGCAAAGGTACTGGGGCGACTGTTTGACAACCGGCGTGTTGTGTTCAGTTTGGAGGAATTGGGATGTCCACGTTTGCCAGAGAAACTAATCCCGACTGAGAGCAGTGACGAAGAAGAAGAAGAAGACCCTCCGTGTCTTTGGCATAGCGTCTACGCTTCTGGATTTAACTGCACACAGACCAATGTTAGCAAAATGGCGTCTTGGTGTATGCAAAACTTGTCCAAGATCGACATGACTGAGGCGTCGGTGCGTGAAAAGACATTCACTGATTGGAAACATACGACGCCCACTCCTCGACAGTTGGCCGAACATGGGTTTGTAAGGATTGCCGACACTGTGGACAGCACAAAGTGTGTTTACTGTGGAGTCATTTTATTTAGGTGGGAACCTTATGATGACATAGCTCATGATCATGAGTTCAACTCACCGTTCTGTAAGTACATTCAGTACAGGCGGCAAAAGTCGGAAAAGGAAGCGGAGGAAACCTTTTTAAAGCAGCCCAAACAAGTCTGCGATATTGAACTTGTCAAATTATGCAGTGCTTGACATTCTCCAATCCTCTAGTCACCGCAGTACATATTATATACGAAGAAGAAGACAGAACTCCTTCATGGATTGCTGCCGACCGAATCAGGTTTGAAGCTCGAATTGCGAAACTGACGTCACTCCTATCAGCAGTCATCGAACATAAATTATCGCATATAGCAAAATGTACAAAATCTGATCACAGCTCCTGTAACTTTTCAAAATAAATGTTTACTACTTTATTTATCTTTTCTTTCTTTATTCCATAACATGATTCCTACAGCAGCAGCAGCAGCAGACGAACATATTGCGCTTCGGACCAACCATCACCACCTGCACATGTACGCCTCAGCACCAGGACGCCTCGACGTCGCCTGCTCGTCCACGGCTACCAGTCAGCCCATATACCGTCTGTTTAGCATATCCTTAATCGCTTCGTAAAGGCGGCAGAGCTGCCGACGTCTTTTCCTTATTGGGAGATTAGCATGCTTCGAAGTCGAGCGGCCAGTTTTTTTCCTTATGGCCGTTTAACATGGTTGCCTTCGAAAGTGAAAACCGAAGGCAGCCGGTTAACGGGCCGACTGGCACAAACTACAGTGAATGTCATGATCGGCGGGCCGAGTCTACGGTATACTCAATAAAGGAGGCAGAGCTGCCGACGTTTTTTCCTTATGGGCGAATAGCATGCTTGCCTTCGATCTGAGACTTCGAAGGCAGCGTTCTGATCTGCAGACAACCGACGGTTTTTTCCTTATGGCGTTTAACATGGTTGCCTTCGAAAGTGAAAACCGAAGGCAAATCACCCTACTCAAATTCAAATGCCTTTATTGTTCATAATACTGGTTACAGTTTCAAACATAGTTAATAATAATTATAACATATATAAAATATTGTAATCATTATTAAAAAAACTGATCAAAGGAATTAAATGAATTTATAATGAAAATAATGAAATGAAAATAAAAATAAATTTTCTTCCCCAAACATTCAAATGTATATCAGTAAGTTAAATGATATTGTTCAACATAATAATACAAAAATACATTGAAAGATAATACAATTAATGACTAAACAAATTGTCTAAGATAAAAACAAACATAATAAAAATCGTACAGTAATTCCTTTTCATGGGAAAAGCCTACATGGGCATACTGCCTGTGCGTAGGCTGAGTTGTAAGTACTGCATTCAATAAGGACCAAAATGTAATTGTTTAGCGCAGACATTACCACTGTACGTGTATGGGTGGGTGGGTGGGTTAATACCACTGTACGTGTATGGGTGGGCAGGTAGGTCAATACCACTGTACATGTATGGGTGGGCGGGTGGGTCAATACAATTGTTTGCTTTTCCCTGTTTTTGAATATCTTGTTGATTGTTTATAAGTCCAGTTGACAGTTGCATCTGTGTACACCGGGTTGGAATGGGGCAATTAACAGTAGCATACTCAGGTGAGAGAAACAATAACTGTTCAGCGTTAAAGAAGCGTGCTTGTCGTTAAAATAATTGCCGATATAAGAGGAAAATATGTTATATGTGTGTCTATACTAACTAAAATATACATAAATAAGAATAGAAAGTAAACAAGTATTTTAAAAGAATGAAAAAACAAATAATATTTATAAAAAATAATAATAATATGAGCTTTGAAACAGGGAAAAGTGGTAGGTAGCATAAATTAATTTAATAATTAAAACTTCAATGACATTGCAACTCGGAGGTTTGGCAATCATATCCAAAAAGTAATCACTGACTGTATGTCAATTAGGAAGGGCTACAGAAACGAGCGCATGCAGGATTATGCCCTGTAAATAATTCTAGCAATGACTACAGAACCACAGTCATTGCTTCTCGTCATCCAGTCTCAACACAAGACCCTTCAAACAAATGCCCACTCACTCATACAGCACCGGCCTCGCCCACAGTTCACCCAGGGGGGGGGGAGTGGCGAGCATCAAATCCGCCCGTAGACACTCGGAATGACATTCTCTGCTCCCTCCAAACCTATCAGATTGATCCAATCAGTTACCTGTTTTTTAAATATAGATATTGAAATACAAAAGAATTAATTAAAATTGGGTAATTCCGTCGGAGATTTAAAAGCAATGCATGTGCAATGTAGACCGGAGTAGTAGTTGAAAATGATTTATTAATAGTCGGTGTGACAAAACCTATATTAGCTGTAAGTTTGTACAATTGGAGAGAATATAGAATTATAATGTTTGAATATAAATACCATCAAATGTTTAATAAAGAGTTGACGGATATTAAGGACTGATACGTCTTGGAATAAGGTGTCCGTAGGGAAATGTCTGGCTTTATTGAATGCTACTTACAAAATCGATTTCTGTACGACATATAAAGGTTCTATATAGAATGCTTTTGTTAGCCCCTTCCCACGCAACAATACCAAACGACAACAACGATTGTATGTAAGCATAGTACACGACTTTAATTTCATTGTCATTTAAAACTTCACGAAATTGTCTAAAAGCAAACAAATATTTTCGAATCTTAGAACTTAGGCTTAAGCGGCCGGTTCATAACTAGAATTTACAGTTTCCGGTGACAACTGCGTCAAGGTACTATCTACAATATTTACAAGATAATCAGATGTTTCACCCATATTGTGATGTGGCATCCTCAGTGGTTTCTCTGAGACTAAAATTTGAAACATTTTAAATATTTTCGAATTTTAGTTTTTATGTATTCGAAAATATATCCCTTTAACTTCAACAGGTAGAGTGGGAAATCGTATTATTATTGGAGCATGAAGTTCTTTGGCGATGGTTTCTCTAACACTCGTGATTGTAGAATGATAAACTTTGGTGTAAACCAAATTATTTTTTAGTTCTTACGGGATTCCACAGCTCATCCCCACTGTAGAAACTGTTAGCCGACCCTGTTTTGCTACCTCCTGTAGCTTGTTGGCAACTGTGCTAGATTGTGTCCTACCTGGAGTAATACACATTAAATGAGTTAGCCACCTCCTATTTAGTTATTTAGAGTTAGCCAATAACATATTTATTGAGATATAAACAATAAAAAAATTAGTTAGAAACGCAGAGAGTTGTTGAGTTGATTGGTGCCGTTACGAGCCAATTTCATGCAGTTGGTTGGCAATGGTCACGTGACAAGTTTTCTCTTTTCGGGAAGAAGCACAACCCGCCAACGCCATAGTGAATCTAGCCATTTTTGATCATATGACGTAGTATGTTATTATATTGCGTGAAAACCATATTAATGGCAGTACAGTAACAATTTTTTCATATTTCTATTCAGAAACATGTGTTCTACCAAGTGTTTTTATTTAAAAAAATTCCAAAAATTATTTGATATTTGTTATAATGTTTACAATATGCACTATTTTCTAAGTGCCGTTAACACAATTTGCGTACGCTGACTTATGGTGTTATAAGTTGTATACTTTTTGGTATATTTTCATATATTTTACATTTTCTCGTAGCTTGTACAATAGATTGTACTAATAAAGTACATTTAGCAAAATATTATAAAAAATTATATATACCCCTTATTTTTAGATTGTTTTGTATTTTTCACAAACATTTTTCGGTTCCGTGGTAACATTTTTATTTTCCCCAATAAACTAAAAATAAAAAATTTTATTACGGTACTATAAGACTATTTTTCCTAAACACCTTTCTTGTCTATTTATTGATGATTTGTTTTGAATTTTTATATGCACTATTTGATTACCTGCAATGATCATACTGTAACTTTGCACACTTTTTAATTTTTGCGTTTTATGTAAACAAACAATTGAAAAAAACCTAGTAGTTTATTTAAAATGTTACAATATATTATTATACTGCACTAAATAATAAACAATTTGGCTAGCTTGGAATTATTTAAAAAAAGTTGTAGTGTTCCTAAGGAGGTTTATAAGTTATAATTTACGTACAAAATTTTAAAAATTGTTTTCAGTCTTTTCATGACAGTAATTATTTACTAATTCTTTTTGTAAATTTTGATGGTAGTTGTGAAAGTTCAGTTCTTGAGAAGAAAAACTATATAACATTTACATTTGAATCATATTTAGAATTTTTTATGATTTTTACAAAAAATGCTTACAAAGCGCCAAAAATGGCACGAAAAATATTCGCACAGTTAACAATAAACAGTGCTCACGATCTAGGGAAAGGTGACAAAGTACTTAAGTTGTTTATGTAAAGGGGTAATGAACTCTGTGCCAGGAGTAATACAGTTGGAATCAAACCTCTCTGCACTCGGCATCTCTTCTCCTCTTAACGTGGCCTCTTTTTCAGCCACTTCTGCATCTTTTGATGATCTAAACCTCCTTCCACGTTGCTGGTTTATTTTGGGTCTGGGTGCTACACCGTCATCTGCCATAAAAAGCAACTTTTGTGGTTGTATCATTCTAGACGGAATCTCAATATAATGGAATATATCCCTAAAAATGTGTTCTTCTGTGATCCTGAAATGTGGATCTGTGTCATTTGAATGAGAGCAGACATGAATAATTCTATTGATATCACAATATACGGGTATCAAATTCCGGATGCTGATATTCTCTCACTGCTTCACTTAGACAATGATATCTTTCACTAATATAACGAAAACACTTTGAAATACCCATTGCATTTTGTTATTTATTCAATAACTGTTCTCTTAATAGATTGAATAATTAAAAACTAGGCAAATATATTTGCATTAGGCCTACTGGTAAAAATACAACTCAGATATAATTAATTTTAGCTAATAATGCAATTATTGATTCAAATCTTTTAAAATAGCCATGTTAAATTTTAATACTTCAACCCAACCAATCAAGTATCTGCTTGCAATTAATGCAAATATGATTTACCACGAGGTAATTCATACTGTCTTCCTAACTAATCCCATCCCATCAACATCTGTCTCCTTTCTCTCTCCTTTCCTGCTTCTGCTTGAGGCTTCCAAGAAACTGAGAAGTCTTTCGGGAAAAAATGTCTCGTATACTTTACTCAGAATCTGCAAAATTTATATAGGACGGTAGTTGCTTGCTATGGTAGGGTCATACTTTTTGAAGATGAGAACAACCTTAGATGTTTTCAAGGAATCAGAAAATTCCCTTAAAAAAAGAAAGATATATTGATTTTGTGAGTGGTTCTAAATTACTCTTATACAAAATTTGTAACATCCACACAGACATGCCCAGGGCCATCCAAATGGAGAAGGGGACGAGCGGAGCGGCCGAGGGGCGCATGAGTTTTGTAAATATGTTGGGGAAACATTTTATGAATACTTATTACGGCAAGGTGTATGTGTTTTTTCGCTGCCGTTCGCGCTCATAAAACTTCTGTTTCTAGCACACAGTGTGACAAAACTGCCGCTACCGTTGGTATGACTCTTGGATCAACGTCTACTTGCACGGGCCTCAGTGAAAGTTGTAGTTAGGCAGTTTTATTTCACAATTTCTTCAAGATATGAGTATGTTTTTAAAGTTAAGTTTAGTAATTAGTTTACTATGAATTAATAGAGAATACATTCTATTTTTGCGGTTTTATCGATGCCACGAAAAAAGAAGGAAAATCAGCCTCTTTTGGTTCATAAAATTACCGATAGAGATTGTACTGGGTGTTTTTACCGGTACATCTTTTTGGTTACTTTTTGTTGTGGTTTGCCAGGCTGCCTGAGATCGCCCTTACGCTGTCTATGTGAAATCTTCGTGGCCGTTGGCTCGGATTCTGGTCGTTCCATGATTCCAGCTCTCGGTCTGTCCGGTTGTCCTGTCTGTTTTGACTTGTCTACTCTGTATCCCGTTTCTTCGGCTATGAGCAGCTAAATTTTCTCTTAACTCCAAGGTCCTTGAGAGGGACGTTGAAGCCTGCCTTCCGGCTGGATTTCTACCATCTCCACTGTACTTGCCTGGCCTGGGGACCATGTTATGAAGTCAAGTTGTGCCCCCGCAATCCCTACATCTTTGGGTGAATTCTTCAGTCCTCAGGTCAGTGCGTACCTTTTTCCCGGCGGCTGAGCTGGGAGTGGTGATTTAAAAAAAAGAAAAAAAGAAACAAAATATGTTGTGCGGAACAAGTTATTATAAGGCTAGGCCTATTATGAAACAGCCTATGAACTTATTCCGGATGGAACAAAGCCAGGCAAATAATTTAATAGGGCCTATTTTTCGTTTAATGTTGTTTTACACGCACACCCGCACACACGCGCGCACATACACACACACATATATATTATTTTTGTTGAGAAATGTATTATTACTTTATTGTTATTGTTAATCTCTTATTTAGTGTATGTTATTGTTATATTCTATAAATTTTACTTTCGTTAGGTCCCTATCATTAAGTTTGTTTTGAATCATTTGTATCCGTGACCTCTAAAGATTGTTTATTTTGTTGTTAGGCCTAGTGGTTAAGTTTGTTTGTGTTATTTGTTTCGTTAATTGTATTATTGAAGTGAATTTTAATAGAACGGTACCATGGTATATTTTCTTTTTAATTGCTTATTTCTTTAAACCTCACCAAAAGGGGATTATTTATAACATGTTTACTTTTTAATTCGGAGCTGCCCTGGGATTCCGGCTAACTCCCTGACCTCGGTGGAATCATGGGAAGTGGGCTAAATTGTCGGTAATTTGTTTGTTAAAAATTTCTAAATTTTTTTATGTGATTTTTTCTCTTAATAATGTGTTTCTAGTAATTCTGCAGATAGGCACGTCTGTTATGTCTTTTTTGGTATTTGTAGATTTTGTTAATTTTCTGTATAATTTATAATTCTTGTTATTTTGGATTCCTGTTAATATTTAATTGTTGTTGATGTTGGCCTTCTGCCGTATTTTTTAAATAATAGGTTTTTTTTGGAATAAATAGTTTTTCCTCTGCTTCCGAGTTGTAATTTCCTCTGATTGCCACCCGTGATCATATCGCCTCTCTGATTATGAGCCATCCCCCAGTACGGCATGACTTCCAGTTTTGGTGGGGGGGATGGGCCTCAAGATAAAGAATTTGGAGATGTTCCACTTTTTGGAGTCCTGAGGAAAGATGAACCTTAAAATAAATATAAACTATATTTCCCTGTAAACAACATATGATTAAATGAGTATTTAAGTACGATGTTGTTACGCTATTTAAATTAAAGCCTTGCTTATGGTATAAAAGTGACGATGGAAATAAAAATAATATTTTTCGCCAATAGAATTGGCAGGAGATATTTGAGTACCTAGAAGATGGATACGATACGTTAAATATCGAAGTTTAAAAAAGAGAATGTAAGTAGTAATACAATTGGGTTTTTATTTATTTTTTTCAATTTACTTTTTATTCCATTGTTAATAGATGAATGTTACAATTTAATAGATATAGAACATTTTATAATGAAAATACGCTCAGAAGTACTGAATATGAAAATTTAAGCCAGTTTATAAATAAACTATAGTACTGATCATAGTTCTTATTTACTGCTTATATTTTCGATAGTTGCCAAGTTAACTTTGTAAGGGTAAAAAATGTATACCCAGTTTATTTTTTACTTTTTGGTTTTAGCTTGCGCACGCTTAATGATTGCATCACAGCAGGCTTATTTGTTATTTTAAAGAATGAAGATTATTCGAGGAATGAATGTTTATTTGTTTCAAAACGTAAATTGGCCTGTGAAGCAATGTGTGATTTGTTATCAGTACAGCTGTCGGGTGGTCAGAGACTCGAGGTAGGTCCACCAGGAGCGCTGTACACTGACCGCTCCCCAGTGGTGGAGGAGCGGGAATGTTCCCTCGAAGGGGATTCAGAGGTCAGTCTGGTTGAGACCGTCGACTAGACTAGTGAGTTCTCGCTCGTATATCGAAGAACCATTAGTTTAAAACTTAGAATAACTGTGCGTTACTTCACTCTAGTACTGGGGCATAGTCTTCTAGGAGGTTTATTAATTACTCTGGGTATAAAGCTGGGACAATTTTGCAAGTATGGTAGATAGAGGGCTCGAATAGTACGTAGAGTCCAATTGATTGTACAGTCGAACCCAAAAGCTTGATGATCTCAATTGTCGAGCCATCGGCTAAATGAACACTATTTTTTACTGCAGAGGCACTTAGGCATTTCTGTCGAAAGTACTTTGCAATCCGTTCTCCAATAAGGTTACTAAAGATCCCTCATCTATCAGAGCACAAAACTCTTCTCCCAAAATATCGATGGTTGCAAAATTACGGGGGACGTTAGTTTTAACTTCGAAACATGAGGCCTTATTAAAATTCTTTGCGGTTTGGGGCCATTTTTTCCATTACATGGAGGTGTTTCTTGAGATACGAGACTCAGTCCACCTCTTTGACTCCTGGACTCAAACGGTCTCGACAACTGTTTCCCTAGTGACAAAGTACAATTGACAGTTAGTACTCCCTGCTTTTTACAATTAAAACAGCGGATCGTCTAAGGTAATTGACATGCATGGAACTTGTGACCTTTCCTTTCACAATTCCAGCACGTGGGAATATCTCCAACTAAAGCCTGAGTATGCTTTCTCAGGAACTAGGCTCTGTGCTGGGTTTGATGATGGTCTGAAGTTTTTTTTACCCTCAAGTAGTATTCATGCTCTTCCACTAATCATATCAGCTCTGTCACTGATTGGAAACTTTCTCGTCTTATAGTTAGCTTGTACTCGGGTTTCGTAATGGTACGATCTATTAAGTATTTGGTTCGTTGAAAAGCCGCCTGTACGACGAATAATAATGGTAAGAGCCACTACAAACTAACGTATCACCTTGGGTTCGGTGAGAAATGTCTTCATCAAGATTGCGTCTATAGTCAAGGAGTAAATACTGTTTTTCGAATGAGTCGAGATATTTATCGAATGTTCTCCACATGGATTTATTGTTTCAGTACTATAGTAGCGTATCACCTAAGAAACACTCTGGAAAAACTTTTAGAAAAAGTTCATAGGTCGGCAAGTGCATAAAGGTGTTTAATAAATGCAATAGGATGTCGATCACCATCAAGCCTCAAATTCCATTTCCTAACTTGGTTAAAAATTTGGGCTACATTCACCATCGGAGACAGTGCATTGAACTAACTTCAATTTTGTTGTGTTTGTATCGCTCAAAACATTAGGAGCTGAGTATGTTTGATTCAATGGCTTAAAACCTGGAGTTTCAGTATGCCTGCGCACCTCTTTTATATCGTGGTTTCGAATTCTATGCCTGATCGAGTCCCTGCTTCAAGTGAAGGTTATTAGGTCTAGCATTTATATAGCGATGGAGCTTAAACATTTACTCTTGGACCACTCGAAAATAAGCATCCGGGTGTACACCTAACATCTCTTGAATACTCATTTCTTCAAAACTACGTTCAGATTGCTGTCTCAAGGTTAAAATAGGTCCGTATACACCTGTCATCTTTAATTTAGAGCCTATGGTATACAAAGAAGTTGATGTAGTAGCCAATGTATAGGGGTTCTGGGTGAATAGTAATAAGAACAAATTTCCTTTGGTATTACTCGGGAGAACGTTGGATGATTCTTCAGACACGCTTCCTGTTCGTAGGAATAAGACAAGGTGACGTCTAAGATCTGTCATATTGCCATACGTATCTAGCTTGTAATTAGAAAGTTCATTTTGTATTTCTTTTTTTAAGTTTATATACCCATCAAACTCTTGGGTCGTTTTCAGTTGGAGATGGTAACAAAGGTTCAGATTCAGACGATACTTTCAATAGGCTAGTAAGTATATGATCAGAAGTAATGGGCCGAGGAAAAGCAAACTAATGGTGCTGTTACTATGTTGGCAGGAGCCGAAGTTAAAATTGACGTTTCTGGAGAGGTAGTCGTGGGGGCATTATCTGGAGAGTTAGGTTGTAATTAAGGTTTGAGATTACCATTACCAGTAGATCCAGTTCCATGAGCCTGGAAGAACAATACAATTCTGAATGGTATCAGAAAAAGATCAAAAATATGTAGCATCGTGGTTGTGTCCATGATTCCCTACTTTCCGCTACTAAGACATAAATGGTCCCTGTTCGGCCGCCAAAATCTGCAACGTATTTTTGGAGGAAAAGAAGTTCTAACGCTAAAAATATGTTTGCTCGGGTTCTGCGGAAAGCTCAAGTAAGCGGGAATCCAACCAGATGTAAAAGTTATTAGGTAAACACAAATATAGTGAGAAGCAGCCTCCAGAGTAAAATAAAAATTTCCAATAAACCTGTTTAACAATTTTAAAGGAAATGGCTCAGATGGTAAAAGGTGATAAATCTCAAGGACCTGTCCATAGCAGAACCATGCTCATCATAGTCAGAATAAAGAGAATTTCGGAGAGAAGTAATTCGCCCTAAAAATAGATTCCCCCAACTATCCTGAACAAAAAAAATTGAATCAATTAGTTGGGTAGATTTTGATAGTTTCATTATTGTTGTGGGCGAGCAACACAGGGATCAGTAGTCGGTAAAGGCATAACTTAAAACAAACTCTAGTAACACTATAGTTACAGGATTTAAAAGTGTTATTAATTTCGCTATGGGCGCACCACACAAGGATCAGAAATTGGTTAAGGTATATCGTAATATACACTCTAGTAATATTAAGGTTACAGGCGGTGACACTGTTAGTTATGTTAACTTGGCTGTGAGCGAACTACACAAGGAATGGTAGTCGGTATTAGTCAGTAGTAACATAGATCAACCTGGTAGATTTACCGTCACAAATTTGTTATCTCCCAGCTATGGCAGCTACCACACAAAATAAAAAAGGCCTTCTTGAGGACCTAACTAATTTCAAAATAATATGTTCTGTTTTAAATGTAGTCCATTTCAACGCTGAGGACTTAAGCAAGGTGAAGAGTGAGTGCATCAGTAGGGTCCTTCTAGAAAACAATGCAGACATCCTTGCACTCCAAGAAACCCATATCAAAGATAACAATAGTGCAAAAGGCAATATTCCTGGATACAAACTTGTTGATTCCATTGGGCATAGGGTTTATGGCATTGCAACATATGTAACTAGTGATATAGACAATGTGTCAATTACCCATAAGAGCTCTAATAGTGACACCTTTGTCTTGGCAATCCAAGCGTCAGAAACTACAATAATAATTGTATATAGGCCTCCCAACACCCAGCAGCTTGACAATATGATTTTGCCAAGTTTCGAACACCATGTCCTCTATTTGGGGGGCTTCAACAGTCACGAAAGCCAATAGGGCCATAACACCAACGATGAGAATGCCAGAAATCTTACAGATTGGGCTGAACTAAACAAACTTTTCCTGATTTTTTATGATAAAGATTCAGCCACTTTTTATTCAGCTTGTTGACGTCGAGGTTACTCTCCCGACTTAAGCCTCTGTTCATTTAAATGATCACCAATCCCAAAACCAATTAGGAAAGTTTTTGATGCGTTTCCTCACTCTCAACATAGGCCAGTGCTTAATTCATTGGGAATCCAAATTCCCATAATTCGATCTTTTGCAAGGCCTAGATGAAACTTCAATAAAGCACACTGGGAGACCTTTAACAATAGGCTTGATGACAGCATCAGGTTCATTCCTCCTAAAATAAGAAGTTATGATCGTTTCACAAGTCTCGTCTTGTCCATTGCCAAAGCTTGCATACCGAGAAGATACAGAAAGGAGTATATACCAGGGTGGAGGAAGGAATCAGATGATCTTTACAACTGATTTTTTATTTTTATTAATTTATTCTTAAGACACCGATCGTCAATATATGCGCGAATATAGATTTCTGATGAGTGTATATGAACGAGTGTAGTCATTGTTACTATCTGAGTTCAACTTAGCTCAGAAAGGACTATTTATTAATAGCCCAATAAATTCCACAGAAAACTCCAACACCGCTAATTTGCTGCTGCACTCTCTTGACGGTGCCAGGAGAGAAAAATGGTTTAAAACTGTTAAAGATATAAACTTTACCCACATTAGTAGAAAAGCGTGGTCACTTTTGAGGAAACTCTCTACTGGTAAATCTCCAAATCAAAGAGGTGATCTACCCGAAGGCTGCTAATATAGCTAAACGGATAGTCAGCGTACCAAAGTCAGCCCACCATCCCTCTAACGAACAAGTGCTTTACACGCTAAATGAAATTATAAAGAGCCAATTGACACGCCTGGAAGTCTCCAGAAAATGCACGGAGGAAGAGATAGATAAGGCCATTTCCGCTACACTAGCAGGAAAAGCAGCCGGTCTTAACAGTATCTTTCCGGAATGTCTTATGCACGCTGGTAGTAAAGTGAAACAATGGCTTCAAACCGTCTACAATAAGATACTAGCTACAGGCAATTTAGCTACAGGCAATTTACCAAAAGCATTTAAGCGTTTAAGAGTAGTAGCTCTTCTGAAGTCTGGTAAGGACCTTGAACTAGTGGAAAGTTGCCACCCTATATATCGTCTTAGTGTTTGTAATAAATTGCTAGAAAGACTGTTATTTAACAGAATATCGCCCATTCTTGATCCTAATGTTCCAGTTAAGCAGGCTGGTTTCCGTCCTGGCCGAAGTTGTTGCGACCAAACCTAGCTCTGACATCATTAATTGAGAATGGGTTTGAAAACAAGCTAAAAACATCTGCAGCTTTTGTTGATCTTACAGTAGCTCATGACACGGTATGTAGCAAAGGTTTGTTATTAAAGTTCTACAGCCTCCTTCCATGTACATTTCTTTCGTGACTTCTAGAGTCAATGCTTAGTGCCAGGCTAGTAAAAGTTTATATAGGTCGTGAATAAAGCACATATAGACAACTGAAGGATGGTCTGATATGGGTCCGTACTTGCTCCAATTTTATTTAACGTGTATACTGCTGACATCCCATTCACCAAGTCAAGAAATTTTATATTTGCAGACGATATTGCTTTAGCTTATCAACATAAGGACTTCACAGCTACAGAGGAACTATCTTGCAGCCCTCGGTGAATATTTTAGAACATGGAAGCTAAAACCTAACCCATCAAAATACGAAGTAGCATGCTTCCACCTAAGTAATCGCTTAGCTAATAGAATATTAAACATATTTCTAAATAGTGTAAATCTTCACCACAACTATCATTCACAGTACCTGGTAGTAACGTTAGATCGATCGCTGACGTTTAGAAGCCATCTTCAAAAGCAGCAGCTAAAATTAAAACCAGTGCAAATATACTACATCATATTGCTAGAACATCTTGGGGAGCTAACGTACACGTCCTGCGTACTACCGCTTTGTCTCTGATTTATTCAGCTGCTGAATACAGTGCTCCCGTATGGCTAAATAACACACATACAAAAGCTATTGATGTCCAACTTGAGACCTATTAGTGGTACTCTCATGGCAACTCCACTACCATGGCTCCCGGTGTTGTGCAATATAGCTTTTACAGAAATAAGACGTCAGGAGGCACTAAGTACAGAATTCAATAAGATCTTGAATGCCCGGCACCTCCCCAATACCCAGGATCTCCCACGTCAGAACGGTCACTTAAATATCGAAACCCACCTCTACGTACTGCTTTCCAATTGAGCAGATAAAATTTCTCGCACAATACTAGCTGGGCCATAGCGTGGTACAGTTTTGATGGACGAAATAAGTTTCTTATTAACGATCCATCAATACCTGTAAGTGGGATGAACCTCCCTCATAGGGAATTGAAATTATTGAATCGGTTCCAAACTGGAGTGAGCAGATGTAACTACAAAAAATACAAATGGGGATTGTCAGTAGATCGGTCATGTGATAACGGGGAACCTATCTAAAAAATGAATTACATAGTTTCAGAGTGCTCCCTGCGCTGTTTTACAAAGGGATTAGCTAGCATAAATACTCGTAGAATCAGTGAAGCACGTCTTAAATGGCCTGATGGACTGGATTTAGCTTTATAACAGGAGATCATTTGTTGTTTATTTATTTATTTTTATTATAGTGTAATGACTTTAGTATGAATTTTTGTTCAAGTATAAATCTCAGCTGTTACATAATTTTAAATTAAAAAATAAAAATAAAATAATAATAGCCGAAAAAGCCCCCATATGATATATAAATATATATAATATTAACATACACACTATCAACTCAGGATTTAACAGTGCTACTAATTTGGCTGTGGACGAACCACTCAAGGATCAGTAATCGGTTACGGTATATTTTACCATACACTCTAGTAATATTAAGGTTACGGGCGTTAAAACTGTTAGTTATTTAATTTAGCTTTAGCCAAACCACACTAGGATTGATAAATAATTAATGTTAATATTAATATACCCTCTAGTAATATTAAGGTTACGGGCGTTATCACTGTGAGTTATGTTAACTTGGCTGAGGGCGAACCACAGAAGGAATGATAGCCGGTTAAATATAACTAATATCACACAAAGAATGTGGAGTAAATGTGGTCATGCACTATAATACAAACTTAACAAACTTTTCTAATAAATTAAATAAACCAAAAGCATTACCACATGCATGTGCAATCAATATTTAAGAGATCGATAAGTTAGCCATGCAAAGCGGCAAAATATGAAAAAAATCTAAACTAGATGCTTACTAATACAAGTAGTACACAAATTAACTAAAATGTGAAATTAAAACAAATTTGGTATTCTTTCCTTCTGGAAAAATTAAAACGCCTTGTATAGGTCTATTAGCTGGAACAAAAAGGAAATGCCAACTCTAAAGTAGACTAAAAACAACGTCAAGTAATAAACTAAATACCTTTAAAGGAGTCACCCCCTACCTTATGAAGTCATCTCCACAATTGTGGTCGCCACTTCGTACTTTCCGAACTTACACCTCGAACAAGACTGACAGTCAGAGTCGTTGCTACGTCTTCATTTTCCAGGGGTGCTTAGTGCACAGTTAAGGCCCACTCCTCCCAGGGCATGCGCCGATCGAATTTTCGTGTTCGTGCGGGTGGTACACAACAAAGGTAGATAGGGAAAGTATGTGCCGAAAGAACAATGGCCTCAGTTTGCCTCAACAAGAAACTTGCCGACAAGAATAATGTTGGACTAAACTTAAAATTTTAACTCATAATTATTCTAAAATAAAATAAAATTCCATTTCTTAAAGGAAATAAATCACCGTTTCAAGCTCTAAATTGAAAGAGTTGTTGGTAAAATTAGGGTATTACAGGGTTGTTTTTGTAAATTATATATATTATAACTGACTTTAAAATAAAGTAGGAAATTATTTGTCTCAAACAATATAATTCAATTTAAATCTCAATATATTGACTAGTTTTATAAACGTTTACTTTTTATAAGTCACCTATATGCTTTAAACGTATAGGTTTAAAGCATTTATTTATCCATTTAAACGTACCATATGGGTAAATTTACTCAGTGGGACCAAAGAAAATGATATATTAGGGATAATAGAATGTCCGATAAGGGAAATTTCCACAATGGTTCAACACAAAGAATAACACTGTGGAATACTGGCTGATGGGATATCATTGAGAAAGTGAACGGGAAAATGTAGTGACCTCGAAATGTAGCCAACACTTGGTAACCATAGTAGGTTACATATAATGAAGCGAACCCACTTTTCTGGCCTCTGATTGGTCGAGAGCGGTCACATGACCAAAGATGGTGGCCGGCCCGCAGTCCTACCAATCCTGTGGGAATTTTCCCTCCTTTAATTTCCCTCCAAATTCCCTTGTTATACTATATAAAATACACTCTTAGCCTAGTTTTTTCCAAGATGGCGGCCTTTCCCTTGTTATACTATATAAAATACACTCTTAGCCTAGTTTTTTTCCAAGATGGCAGCCTTTCCCTTGTTATACTATATAAATTACACTTTGGCCTAGTTTTTTCCAAGATGGCGGCCTTTCCCTTATTATATTATATAAAATGCACTTTTTTCCAAGGGGAATTTTCCCTCCAATAATTTCCCACAGATTTCCCAAATTTTCCTCAAATTGCCTTGTTTTACTATATGAAATGCACTTTTTTCCAAGACGGCGGCCTTTTATATGTACTATAACAAATGCTTTCGGGTACTTCCGGCGACCGTCGGCTACCGGTCTGGCACGCATGCGTGGGGACTTAACTATTGTGCTACATTAAACAGCTGTACTCTGTGAATTATTTCATTTATACACTATAACAAATGCAATATTTCATATATACACTATAACAATTTATTACTCTATGTGCCAGAACACAACGGCACAGACCGGATGACAGGCGTGGCTGACATCGCTCATGATTGACCTTGAAAGCGCAATTGATTACGGTTAACGACAGCACATAACACTTGATTGCAAGCGCACCTGATTGGTTTCCCCTCTCCTCTCCTCCCCTTTCTCACATGCACTGTTAGCCTACCTATTTAAATTAATTTTTTATTTAATTTTTCTGAATTTTTTAATAAATACACTGTTACTAATTTAAGAAATTCTCAAACATTCCAATAAAATATTTTACTATGTGAAGCCTTTCACCTACAATGTAGGCATCGTCAGACATCAACATAAAATTTTAATTTTAAAAATTTCTAGTTTTAAAATTAGAATTTTATGTTGATGTGTGACGATGCCTACATTGTAGGCGAAAGGCCTCACATACTAAGATATTTTATTGGAATGTTTGAGAATTTCTTAAATTAGTTACATTTTCCAATAAAGAACTCAAAGAAGAAATACACTGTTAACCTAACTGTTAACATGTGCTATTACCTTCGGGTACTCCCACTCATCTACGGCTTCCTCAATACGTATAACATACATCATTACCTACCCATGCCCCCCATATACTTTCGTTAAAAATATCTAATCACGGTTAATTTCAACCGGCTATCATTGTGTATCCTATACTACATACTTAACACTCTACCGCTAGGCAACCGCAATACACGTTTAATTTAAAAATTAAAGAGCAGCTATTATTTATATTAATTATTTACTTATTTAATACACTGTTAACTTTAGGGTCCTTCAACTACCTTCAGCTACCCCCCTCCCATCTACCTGCTGGTTAACTTCGTATGGATACCTTATCTCGTCTAATATCAAGTACACCTGGCATCCTCAAAACAAGCGTACTTAACACACTAGCTTAACTTCCAGTTAACTTCATACGCTCTTACCCTAGAGCCCTCCTGCCTTGTAATCCTAACCATCTTCGGACTATCCAACCTATTACTTTGAATATTATTTAACTGTACTTACGAGGTCTACTGGTGGCCGGGCTTTATCACTGTTATCACAGCCGCTTCCGGTACTACAAGCTTTGCTTTACATCTTAGTATAATATGTTTTCCTTCATAAGCCTAACTATTATTATGTACTATAACAATTTCCTTTTTTCGCCCACCTTCAGCTACCTTTGCGTGCGTGTACTATAACAAATGCATACTCTTTACCTAGGCCAGCTTTATACATATGCTATAAAAACGGCTACTTTCAGTCACTTTCATTATCAATTCTGTGGACTCCCCCACCCTACCTCACTTCCTATACACGTTTAATACACCATTTAATTAGGTCCCATCAGTCACATAGTAAATACACTCTCAAATACAAGATGGAGACTTATGTATGCGTTGGTTGCACATTGCTGAAACCCAATGCAAAGTGTTTAAGAGATTTAGGTGATTGGTTCCATGCTCGGTCCTCTTAATACAGACATGGCGTCCGCTCAATTGTTGCCATCGACGTGGACATTACTAGAGACATCTGGAGTGTCCGTGTTAGATGGTAGTCAGGGTTCGGATGTTGTATAGAAAATCAGACCAATACTACGTGGTTCGGATTCCAAATAAAGATATAGGTCCCTTAGTTGCCTACATTGGGATCTTAATGAAATTCCCCTCTAGGGAATAGTTGACCTTAATTAGTAACAATGACCACACTCATTCATACTTGTCAAAGGACTTGGTGATATGGAGTATTTTGTAATAAAGTAGTGTTATTTTTAATACGTAAAAGGATTTATTTAAAGTGATTTAATTAAAAATATATATAAAGCCACAGCTAACTACTTTGGATTTCTAACAGGTTGTAAATTTTATTTCATATAAAAAATTATTTTAATAAATGGAAAAATCAGTTACTCACTTTCTTATTTATCAGTTTTCAGTTGTTGAAAATTATTAAAATAATTGTAACACACTAATATCACAACCAAACAACTTATAGATTCAGTATTGAATGATTATTAGGAAGGAACATAATTTAAATTATTTTGATTATTACAGACAGAGACTCTTGACTTGGGTGTATTACATACTGTGGTATCTCCCTGATTAAGATTGTCCCCCCTCCCACCTCCGCCTACACAATTTGTCTTCAAATGTCTGTTACTTTCCAGCTGTCAATCACTAAATGTAAACAACCGCTTCATTAATGATGTAGAGATGGCACGGTCTAAGCTTGCTCTCAACCGTTCCCACAGCGTAGAACCGTCCGACCAAAGACTAGGAAATATTTTACATATCCCTAAACAAACATTAAAGTTTCATTTATTATTTAATAATATTATTTTATGATCAAACAGATGTCACAAAAAAACTTTTACTATATACTATTAAAATGTCAAAACCATACGTTATTTCTTCATTTAATTGAACATAATCTAATATGGGTTAGTAATTCATTGTCATCCATTATTCATTTCTGTTACTAAATAAATCTTCAAAATATTGTTTTGCAGTGCATTATTAGACATTTCCTTGCATCAAAATTACCAATATTGGCAAAATACTCACCAAAATGTTAGCGTTGAGGGGAGTCAGTCCAGAAGGTCAACAATCAAGCTCAGAGTGTTCTCCAAATTAGACACTTACTTGTCTCAGATCGGACATATCCTAAATAACCGAGTCGTAGGAGCTCTGTGCCTGTTTACAATGTTTACCACCGCCATCGTTCCCAGACGTTTCGGCCACGATTTGATCCGCCCTCTTCACGTTCGTCGTTTACTTTATCAGTAAATCGCCGGCTGTTTAGCCTCGTAAAGTGCGAAGTAATCTTTTGATGATGGCCCACCGTATTTATGATATAACTTATAATGGTCATTAATTACGTCATGTTTCAGTAGTAGTTCAGACCAAAATATTTTTAATTTTCTTTTTATTTCATTCAAGTAACGGAATTAAAGGCATTTTCACATGAATAAAGGCTATAAACTGATATTTTAATCTATTATTTGAACCTAGACCTTCAGTTCGATGTTGCTTATGTAAACATTTTAAAATGAAGATAAACTTTTTTTTCAATTGAAGGTCTTTTTTACTGTTAATATAACTGGTCAAAAGTGATTGAAACGACTAATGATTTGAACGCAACAAGATATTTTTGGCCAAGCCTAAACTTGTTGACCGGGTGGTTATAACCTGACACCTCGAGTGGGTCGACAGAAAGTCTGTAGCGACCCAGGGGGACACTATAAACCAAGAGAGAGACAATGTAGGAACACTGGAAGAAACGCTGATACTAGGAAAGGCCGTGTAGGGTTTTAAGGCAAAGTGTAGTAATTTAGAGTGGAGGGATTATTTGGAAAATAATTTCATTTCTGCCATAACTATTGACGGTTTTTAAAGAGATCTGATACATAATTGCTATGGCATGTACTCTAATACATCTTCATATTGATATACAGCCTCCATTTACTCTTGTCTTACCAAGCGTTTCTTCTTTTATCTATACCCAACCACTCCTTCATTGTACTACTTCCACTAGATCCTTCTATCCAATTACTCCTTGGTCTTCTTCTGTTTGTTCCATTCCTCCTGTACAGAACTTCCAAATGACTACGATCTACTTACAGTGCCGGATTTCTCAATAGGCCCAGTAGGTACAGGCCTATGGGCGCAAGCTTCCAGCGGGCGCACGGCCGAGAAAAAAAATGGTTTTAAATCTAGATATAAAAATAAATATCTATAACTCAACATATTTCTTTAATTGATTTAAAAATAAAGCTCATAAAGCATTCTGATTTTGAAGTTCATTAGAACAAATAATTGTTCTTAAGTTAAACTATTTTTCACTGTTGTGCATCAACTTTGTTACAACATTAATCTCAAACACGGGAGAACTGGCTGTAGGAATGACGTCGAGCGGTACACCTCGTATTGCCACTGCCAGACCTATGCAACTCACATGTGCCTTGTATAGAGGAGGGTAACCGTCTTAGTGACGCCAAATAACTACAGATTGCTCCGTGATTCCTCGCATGAGAATTGGGCAATGCCCTTCAGTTTTGCCGTCATCTTACTTGAGGATAGTGAGGAATTAAATACTCACCGTGAAAAACTGGTTAAACCTCATTCAAAAACAAACACATTAATAAAAAATGCGAGAAAGATCATGGTATGGTACAGAATCAGGAAGTGATCTAAGTAAGATATAGTAGAACTTTCTACAAGAAGAGTAAATTATATCCAAAAGTAAGAAAAATTCGAAGATAAATAGAATTTTACATAAAAATATAATTGTAGAAAAATGTCTCAGATCAAGGAAGAACTACCAACAAAGTACTCTCCAAACCCCTTAAAATTGAGTTAAAATTTCCATAAATAGGGATATTTGTGTACAAAATATGTTATAATTCCCTAAAAATATTACAATTAAGTCCCATAACAATTATATTTGTTGGGAAAACTAAAATAAGTATGCTAAACATTAAAAAACACTTTAAAATTATCTAATAGAACCTTTATAAATTTAGTTTGAGCTCAAAACAACGTACAAAACTGATGTAACACTTATAAATTAATTGTTTAACCTACATAGTTATTTAATTGGCTTTGCATTTACTCTAAACAGTTGGCAAAGTGTAAGTAGCCAATATAAATAAATTCTCTATAATTTTCACATTTTAAGTCTGGTTTTAACAAAACTTAGTGCTATTGAGTATTTTCATATATTTATTAAACAAATAAACGAATAGTTAGTTGAAATGTGTCTATTGTAGAAACTTTGGTATTAACAGTAAGAAAGTTTGGTTTCTTTTGGCTATAATACTTGCATTTACTCGCTCAGAAAATGTATATACACCACTCCCAGAGACCCAAAAACACACACATGGAGAATCTACTTACCAATCACACATAATTCTTGATAGACCCCCTCCCCCTACCTTGATAGACCACATTCCTAACATAAAAGCCTATTGACTGAGCCCCCGCCCCCCCCCCACCTATTCAATACACACATCACTCTTGATAGAATACCTACATTCCCGACACATACAACTTTTGATAGATTACCTACTTAACATTCAACACTCTTGACCAACCACCCACCTACTCAACACACACAGTACTCTCTATAAACTACGTAAATACCATTACTTAAAACCTTAGATTGACTCCCATTATTCATGAACGACCTACCTACCAAACATACGACTTGACCACCTACAAAAACAAGACTTTATATATACCACATTTTTAACATACAAGACCAACCACACACCATACAAGCATGACTTAACAGTCCACCCACCTACCAAACACACGCAACTCTTGATGGACCATATGCCTACACATTACTCTTGATAGATCATCCACATATCCATTACATAAAACCTTTGATAGACCACCAACACACATGAACAACCTACCTACCTACCTACGTAACATTCTACATTGACCACCCACCTATTCAACACACACACAGTACTCTCAATAGACTACGTAACTTCCCATTACATAAAACCTTAGATTGACAAACAACATTCATGAACGATCTACCTACCAAACATACGAATTGATTGACCGCCCACCTACCCATCACACAGTTCTCCTGATAGACCAATCACTTTTTCATAAAAAGACTGTTATCAGACTATTTACTTAACATACAAGACTTACCACACATTCTACATTGACCATCCACCTACTCAACACACAAAAGACTAACCACACACTCTACATACAAGACTCTTGGTTAATCACCCACCTACTCAACATACAACACCTCTTATATACCATCCACCTAGCATAAAACTTGTGATATTCCACCCAATCATCAAACACACATGACTCTTAAGCCACCTACCTCTGCACACATAATGTTGTAAATTCCATAATGTATACATGCTAACACAATACATCGACCTTATGTGTAATAGAGTTAAGCTAGTGTGTTAAGTACGCTTGAATTGAGGATGTCTGGTGTGTTTGATATGACGGTATCCATACGAAGTTAACCGGCAGGTAGATGGGAGGGGGGTAGCTGAAGGTAGTTTAAGGACCCTAAAGTTAACAGTGTATTAAATAAGTAAATAATTAATATAAATAATAGCTGCTCTTTAATTTTTAAATTAAACGTGTATTGCGGTTGCCTAGCGTAAGAGTGTTAAGTATGTAGTATAGGATACACAATGATAGCCGGTTGAAATTAACCGTGATTAGATATTTTTAACGAAAGTATATGGGGGGCATGGGTAGGTAACGATGCATGTTATACGTATTGAGGAAGCCGTAGATGAGTGGGAGTACCCGAAAGTAATAGCGCATGTTAACAGTTAGGTTAACAGTGTATTTCTTCTTTGAGTTCTTTATTGGAAAATGTAACTAATTTAAGAAATTCTCAAACATTCCAATAAAATATCTTAGTATGTGAGGCCTTTCGCCTACAATGTAGGCATCGTCAGACATCAACATAAAATTCTAATTTTAAAACTAGAAATTTTTAAAATTAAAATTTTATGTTGATGTCTGACGATGCCTACATTGTAGGTGAAAGGCTTCACATAGTAAAATATTTTATTGGAATGTTTGAGAATTTCTTAAATTAGTAACAGTGTATTTATTAAAAAATTCAGAAAAATTAAATAAAAAATTAATTTAAATAGGTAGGCTAACAGTGCATGTGAGAAAGGGGAGGAGAGGAGAGGGGAAACCAATCAGGTGCGCTTGCAATCAAGTGTTATGTGCTGTCGTTAACCGTAATCAATTGCGCTTTCAAGGTCAATCATGAGCGATGTCAGCCACGCCTGTCATCCGGTCTGTGCCGTTGTGTTCTGGCACATAGAGTAATAAATTGTTATAGTGTATATATGAAATATTGCATTTGTTATAGTGTATAAATGAAATAATTCACAGAGTACAGCTGTTTAATGTAGCACAATAGTTAAGTCCCCACGCATGCGTGCCAGACCGGTAGCCGACGGTCGCCGGAAGTACCCGAAAGCATTTATTATAGTACATATAAAAGGCCGCCGTCTTGGAAAAAAGTGCATTTTATATAGTAAAACAAGGCAATTTGAGGAAAATTTGGGAAATCTGTTGGAAATTATTGGAGGGAAAATTCCCCTTGGAAAAAAGTGCATTTTATATAATATAATAAGGGAACGGCCGCCATCTTGGAAAAAACTAGGCTAAAGTGTAATTTATATTGTATAACAAGGGAAAGGCTGCCATCTTGGAAAAAAACTAGGCTAAGAGTGTATTTTATATAGTATAACAAGGGAAAGGCCGCCATCTTGGAAAAAACTAGGCTAAGAGTGTATTTTATATAGTATAACAAGGGAATTTGAGGGAAATTTTGGAATTTGGAGGGAACTTAAGGAAGGGAAAATTCCCACAGGGTTAGAAGGACTGCGGGTTGGCCACCATCTTGAGTCACGTGACCGCTCTCGACCAATCAGAGGCCAGAAAAGTGGGCTCGCTTCATTATATTTACCGTAATAACCGTAATCATTGCCATAAAAGCACCCTTATTATCTATTAAAATATCGTACTTTATTTTTATAAATATATAATAAAGAGGCTTTAATTCATTTCAAAAAAGCGTGTGATAGTACCTGCACATTACCACTACTTATATTATTATTATTGTTAATTTAGCGTACATGGAGTGATTTGACGTAACGGTTCATCACAATCAAGTCTTATAACAATCAAACTGTACCTCTTGAAATCATATTCTTACTATGGCTTTATGTTAAAAAAAGTATACTATAAGTAATGCGAATATTTTGGATGAAATCGTATATTATTTTAATTTTATCACTTATTGAAAATGAGTACAAGAGGAAAAGTCAAAAAAATTAGTTAAATTATAAAATATATCTGTAATTTAATATAATTAAAACCATAAAATATTGGGGAACCGACAAAATTCTACTACTAGCATTCGTTTTTTATGATTATAACATCGTAAATTACGCTTTAATATTGAAATAAACTGATTATAATATCTTAATGTTATTAAATTTAATATTTTCCTAGTTAAACACTGTGATACGTAAAGTAATTTATAGCACAACATTTATTTATAATTATTTTAAGTCTATGTGATATCCATATTATCCAACCACAGCTATTTAATTTTGTAACTTGTAATGGTGGGAGTACCCAAAACCGAAGCTAGCTGAAGAAATCCGAGCCGGCACTCGGCTCACTACTTTGGCGAAAACTCGCCATGGGGGCGTTTGTGAACGGAGGTTTACACTCTACTCTCCCCTAATAAACTTAGGTACGCGATCAACCCGGGTAGGTCTCGTGATCTACTTGGTTAGTTCCCTTAATTGGTTTGGGTAGTCTGTCCATCGTGATTTTAAGAGTAGGACCTATGATTAACTGAGGTAGTTTCCATTATAACATGAGGTAAACCTCCCCTATTATTAACTTTGGTAGTACCCATTACAAACTGAGTAGTCCCACGTAATGAAGTTATAAAATCCTCTATGATCATCTTCGATAATCACCTGTGATCTTCTTGGAAAGCCCCATGGTCAATTTAGGTAGCCACCCATGATCAACTTTGGTATTGTCTGTGATCAATTTGGGTAGCCACCGTGATTAACTTGGTTTTCCCCATGAACAACTTCTGTAGCCCCTGCAATCAACTGTTGTAGCTACCCATGCTTAACCTGTGTAGTACCTGTGATCAGTTTATGTTGCAGTCAGATTGGGTAGCTAACCGTGATCATTTTCTTAGGCTACTCTACGGAGAAGACCCACGCTCGTGTTCAGCGCGCCTGGTCAGCTATTATCTCTGCCATCAAATGAAAGCATTGAATGAGAAGAGAATATCTACTTGTTTTTCTTAAAAGTCAGTCTAGGTCAAATCTTAGACTGAGTATTTCTACTTAACATTAACAATCATTATCAATCAATAAATCAGGAATTAATAAACAAATTAGGATAGATATCTAGGTTAAGAAAAATTATTTCTAACAACGCCCAATCTAACACTTCCCAATGTAAGAAACTGGGTAAAACATTAGGCCTACCGAAATCAGAAAACATCAACAAAAGAATTGAAGGGGAACTAACATCAGGAAAGGCTGGCAAAAACATTCCCTCCTTATATCAAGACAGTTATTTGTAAACAGAAAAACAGTACCTTCAATACTATTGGACAACTTTGTTGAATTATTTAAAACTTATTTTTATATTAAAATAAATATTATTAGCAATATATTTTTTATAAATAAAAAATATTTGTAAATATAAATTCAGAGTGTAGATTAAAAATAGAACGTAATATACAATTATTACATAGATTAGAGGGATAAATTCGTCAACATCTTTGTCGTCGTCATCCGACTGAAGGTTGTCACTTATTTTAAAATATGGCAGCAGTTCACTTATATGTAAGTACACTTGTAAAACATTTGAATACATATATATATATATATATATTAACAATAAACGAAAATAATAAATATAGGTACTACATGAATCATTTCATAGTTTGCAATAAATGTACCACAGCATTAATTGAACATTTATAATGAAAAGAAATACTTAATAATCCATTCAATAACAGTAACAGAATTAAATTATCCATGTTAACACTACCATTTTACACTGATCCTCACATATATTGAACCTGCGCAAATGAAACTAAATTAGGAATCATCAATAAAATGTAACATAATGAAATTGCAAAGAACATACTAATAAAACAAAACTTACAACGGAAATTAGTACATTTCGAAAATGATGATTTCATTTTCCGTAAATTCAATTATGCTAAATGAAAAATGCTTTAAAAATAGCAATTAATGCAATAACTATAAACTTACGCAGCTACAAGCTAACAATAACTTTGTTCACTCTCTCATTTTACTAGTAAGCATTATATTTTACAAATATATCATTAAAAATTGATAATAAATATGTAAAATATTTGATTAAATACGAAACGTGAAATTGTTTAAACAATTGTTGTGAAACAAGAAAAAAAATCGATGTACAGCTAAATGACAAGAAATTTCCTGTGTTTATAATACGTTTAAGTGCTCCATTTACGTGTATTATTGAAACACTAGTAAGGAAAGCAAGCGTCAGTCAGTCTGAAGTACTTACCTAGGTTCATAATACATTTAAGTGCTCCAATTACGTGTATTAATGAAACACTTGTACGAAAAGCAAGTGGCAGTCTGTCTGAAGTAGGCTACTTCCCTAGGTTCATAATACGTTTAAGTGCTCCATTTACGTGTATTAATTAAACACTTCTAAGGAAAGCACGTGTCATTCAGTCTGAAGTATTTGTTTACTGTTTTTGTATAACTTGGCCTCCTTTATTGCTTAAAGTGATTAGAACGAGCGACTTAGGTCTGCATACCACCTTCTTTAAAATCAATCTTAATTACCCTTGAATATTATTCTTTTTGTTTTCTTTTATGTAAGAAAAAACACTTGGATGTATTTAAGAATATGAAAAAAATTTTACTGTATCAATTTTTATGAAAATTACGTAATAGACATTTGCGGTACAGTATAACCCTATATATGTGCTAATACAAAACTTCCAATGGTACCCCACGACCTTTTGCACATTGCAAGCCTTTATTGTAAAAATACTAAATATCAATCAAATGCGAAATAAAAAATACTGGCTTTCTTCTCAAACATTGTACTTTATATTACAGCAAAATAGTTTAAGCAAAATCTCCAGATTTTTTTTTCTTAAAGAATATAACATGGTGGGCACTATATAATTACTTTGAAAATTATTACTTACTTATTTTAAGTTTGACAGCAAATTAAAACTCAGAGTTTTGTCATCTCAGACCAGCGGCGCGTGGCCGTTCTGCCAGTACTAAAGTTATTTTATTCGGACTATAAGTTACAACCAATCTAAAGACCAAACGCAGGGACTAAGCAAAATTAACTTACTGAGATTGAATTTTCCCGTTTTAAGTAGTAGTAACCGAGTCACCTGGCCTTCCCAAAGGGGCCGATGATTACGTAGACACTTTCCCGCCTCATTGTGGTGGCTTGACTTTGCAGTGGCTTACGAGGTTATTATAGACATAACAACTTATGTCAGTTATTATAATAATACCAGAAAATACCAAAACACACAAGAAAATTTAACTTATGTTCTTAAAATGGAAAGGAAGGATTATTATCGTTTAAAATACATTGAATGTTTGAAGTAAACGGGATAAAGAAGTTGAAAACGCAATAATTTACATTTTGTTTTAACACTTGTACTTCACATTCATTAATAAATTAATTTACTATTGTTTATTATTAATTCAATTTAATTATAAACGAACATTAATTTATTAATTATTTTCTTTTTTATTCCGTTATGTAAAACAACAAAATGTACATATTTAGTATAATTATATCAAAATTTGATTTAGGCTGAAGCCTTATTTGATTTTATTTCAATTATAAAATTTATTCCAAAACAAACTCTAACAAATTATATATTACTGGCTCGGTTCAATAAAATATATTGAACAAAACCCCAAAAAATATTTATATATGTTTGAAATTAGTCCTTTTTTATTTGTTCAAAATACATGTTCCGCTTATAAATTTCTAAAAAAGCCAATTTTAATTTTTTTTAGGATGATTCTTGTTCACAATAAAATTTACATCCGAGATATATATAGTTCAAAGTAATCTAATACAATATTTAGAAGGAATTTAAGGAGTTTTATACAAGTTTTTCGTGCGATGAAAAACATTTTTGTTTACTTCATGTATAAAAAAATAATTACACTTATTTGAAAGTAAAAATACTTACATACAATTCCCTATAAAACAAACATTTTAAAATAATTGTGTTGCTTTTACTCGTGTGTATAAAATACATAACACTTTAGTACTACAAAATTCTCAACTTTATTTTTTGTAATAAAACTATTCCCAACAAATTACTTTATATTTATATTGAAACTATAATTAGTTATTAGTACTTGGCAACTATTTATACATTTTGGTTATTTAGGAGTCTTTCCTAAAAATGTTCTATATCAGCTATAAGGGTTACAAGTTACAAAAATACGATGCGCATTAATTGAAAATTTTCACTCTACTCGCAATATCAAAAAACACGCACGGGAAACCCCGTAAGGTGACATGTCTGTATTATGTTTGGTCTGTGGTCATACTGACACTTGATATAGCTCTATTCATTGTATGGTTATATTTCGAAAATCAATATTTAAAAAATTTTGAATAGCGAATTCAATTAAAAGATAATTGAATATTAAATTATCTTGACTTTTCAAAAAGTATTCTATAAAAACTCTCGTGAAAGCAAAAATTTAAATTTCATATTTTCATCATTCACAATTCTAAACTTATTTTACTCGATTTTTACATATATTATTATTATTATTATTATTATTATTATTATTTTAAAAATATTTTAACTATAATCTACTTTTACGTAATATATCTATCATTTATATAATGAGAATGTACATTTTATTTATTTGCTTTTAATCTAGAAGCAGTTTATTTACTACAGAAAAATGTATTGAAAATGTTTAAACACATTAAAATTTATAAAGGATAGTAAATTCTAAACTATATAAGCGTATATCACTCTGGCACAAATACATTTAATTGTTATTGTTTTTAATTTTTAAATGTTTATGGATTTTTATGTGAATATTGTTTGTGCAAATGTTAAGTTTAGCTATTATAATAGTACTTCAAACTATTTTTTAACACATGTTAAGTAATTCATGATTTGTCAAATAGACTAATAGAATATAGTTTCGATGCTGGGAAGCAGGTCACGTGACACATTCGTGTCCGCTGTATTCAACGGAGGGATGGCACTACCAACCGAATCACGCAACAATACGAAAAGTGAAACGGCCATCGATCAAAAACTTCATATGTTCAAATTAAGAATGCAATAAATAATTCTTGCTTGTCTGATCCATCAAAAATAAAGAAAAACTTGAAAAACTTTTTTTAAAGTGAAAAAATTAAAAATACAAATCATTGTTAACATATACTATAGTTACGAACAAATACTGTTTTCGTAATTGCATAAATGTTAGTAATTAGTAAGTAAATTTTTTGTAACCAAAGCAAATACAAATGTTTCTTTTGGTCACAACTCCGTCAATTTAAATGATACTGGCTTGGCCAAAAACTAGTTTTAAAGATCCTTTTACGTACTATAAAAAAATTAAATAGTCAAAACTCCGTCAATTTGAATGATATTGACTTGGCCACCAAAAGCTCGTTTTAAAGGTCCTTTTACGTACTATTAAAAAGATTAAATAAGTTATCATTTAGTTTTTCTACTATTCGGCGTTTAATGTTTGTTTCAATAGTCGACAAAAGTGACACCTTTCGTGAACCATTACTTTGTCAGGATTGCGCCTACAAAAAGGGAATCTTTTTAATATTTTATGGTCTTTCTTTTTAATAATAACAAATTTCTTGATTAAATCCAAACTTTTTAAGTTATTCGTGAACACACGTTAGAAACCAAGCAATTTTTTAGTCTTAACTTTCAATCAAGAACAACTCCGAATATATTAACCTTTCGAAAAAACGTTCAAGAATATTTAGTAACTTATTGAAGTCTTGTAGTAAATTTATAATAAATTGCAGCAATGTACATCTATAAAGTAATTATTTATGATATTAGGTTAAAATAATGGGATAGTTTGTAAATAGAGAGGCTTTATTTGATATCTTAAAGTGAATGCTACATATTGTAATATTACACAGAGCCTAGATATAGCTCATAATTCAATATTATTCGATTGTTTTAGCTATCGTGTGAGGGAATAATAATTGAGCTACTTTACTCATAATTTAAATCATTACCAATATCAAATAAATATCAAATATACTGTTACATTTCAGATATCTCTATCCTTTAGCAGAAGACAAATCAGCTGATAGTTGCAGAAAACAAACCAACACATTTTTTGCATCTGGTTTGCATATTAAATTATCATAACAAATTAATGTATTAAAGACAAATTATTATTTGAATAAATGCTGTAAATATTATTGAACCATTTATGAAAGAAAAAAGTCACCAAATGATGGGAGACGATCCAATCAATACTTTATTTAAAACAGTTGTTACCTTATTGATCAGGTCAATAATTTTGGAAGCTTTCTGAAAACGAACAGAGTATTAGAATACTAGAGCCAACTAGAAACTTTGGTTTTTGTTGAGAAACATGCATGTACAGATGAAGTTTACGCTCTTGGCAGATTTTTAATAAATTATATGAATTTTTATATCTGTCTTACTACCACATATAGAGTATATATTAAAAATTAACATTCTTACAAATATTTACCAATTGATTATAGAAAAAATAGTCGTCAGCTCAACTAGGGTTAAAATTATATTTTGTTTGATGGTAACACTGACAATGAGAAATAAATTAATTCTGAAAACAATGGTTGGCAATATCGGTACATTTTATATAGTACAAAAACATTTTGTACCGGTACATTTTATATAGTATAAATATAAAGAAAACAAAGAAAACAAAGAAAAAAATAAGTGTATTTCATATCGTATGGCTCGGTGTAAACGAAGTGAGCAGAAGACACATCAGATGATAATAGCAGACAACAAACCAACAGATTTCTTTCATCTGGTTTGAATAATAAATTATCAGAACAAATTATTACTATATTAAATAAAAATTATTATTTGAATAAATGCTGTATACCGTATAACGAGAGACAAAAACACCAGCTACCTTAAACACAGCCTTCCTTTTCCATAGAGTATTTTTTCCAAAATATGGAAATTATTCATTCTGTGAATGCACCTACTATAATTCGTGTAAGTTGGTAACACTGGTGATGGGATAAAATACCGGTTGGCAATACCGGTACATTTTATATAGTATAAACGTATAGAAAGAAAAACAAGTGTATTTCATATAGTATGATTTGGTGTAAGCGAAGCGAACCAAATCAGCAATATTCAGATACTAGCAGACAACAAACCAACAGATTTTTTTTTAAACTGACCCCAGAGGTCAACCCGTGGCTGATATCGCGCGTATCGCTGCGGGGGGTCCACGTGGTGCTGATTACAATTGTAAACAATAGTAAAACTGACCTCAGATGTCAACATTTGGCTGATATCGCGCGATAACAGATAAAAGGATGACCTTTGACCTTATTTTAAAGCCTCATGTTATACTAATTTTACCTAGGCCTTGAATGAAATGGTGGCAATCATGACCTTTGGGGTTATGGAAAAACACTGCAATGTGATCAGGAACTTTATAATTTAAATTATAAGAATTGTGGGCAACTCCCAAAAACTGACCCGTTAAATGATTGTGATTAGCCACTTTGTCACCATTAAGTGGCTTAATACAAAGGTGGCAATCAGTAGAGCTTTGGAAAGACATTTTATTTTGTGGAGTTATTTTAATCGGAATATTATTTTTAATAATGGGTACGAGTTCTTTAGACTCGTTCTTCAAACAATTTAGAAAAGTATTAACAATATTGGGACCACAATTAAAACAACACGTGGTCTAATACCTGTGCCATTATTATCAATAATTACGTAGCAAAAAAGCCTGATGTGATGTGAAGGGTGAGGTTTACTGTATTTGGTGTTTTCGGACAAGTGACCAAACGTTGAACAAAACTTTCAAAGTCACAGTAAATAGTAAACGGGACTTTGTTTGTAAGAGTGTAGTTTTAAAGTACATGACCTTTTCGTCTTCAGTAGGTAGTCTAGCCTTTTGTGCTACGTTTGGTGAACACAAAAGTAAGTGATTAGTAGACATAAAGTGGCAGTTAGAGCCTCACTTTTATGGCCTCTGATTGGTCGAGAGCGGTCACTTGACTTATCCAAGATGGCAGTGGTCACGTGACTCAGTCCTACCAACCCTGTGGGAATTGTCCCTCCAATAATTTCCTCCAAATTCCAATTTTCCCTCAAATTACCTTGTTATACTATATAAAATGCACTTTTTCCAAGATGGCGGCCTTTTATATATGTACTATAATAAATTCTTTCGGGTACTTCCGGCGACCGTCAGCTACTGGTCTGACACGCATGCGCGGGGACTTTACTATTGTGCTACATTAAAGAGCTGTACTCTGTGGTTTATTTCATATACAGACTATAACAAATACAATATTTCATATATACACTATAACAATTTATTACTCTATGTGACAGAACACATATGCACAGACCGGATGACAGATGTAGCTGACCTTGACGCGCACCTGATTACGGTTAACGACAACTCATAACTCTTGATTGCAAGCGCACCTGATTGGTTCCCTCTCCCCTTCCCCTCCCTTTTCTCACATGCACTGTTAGCCTACTTATTTAAATTAATTTTTTATTTAATTTTTATGAATTTTTTAATAAATACACTGTTAACCTAGCTTTCCTGTATAACATGCACTCTTACCTTCGGGTACTCCCACTCATCTACGGCTTCCTTTATAAGTATAACATACATCGTTACCTACCGACGCACCCCATATTCTTCCGTTAAAAATATCTAATTACGGTTAATTTCAACCGGCTATCATTCAACCGATATCCTCAAGTCCCTACTTAACACTCTTACGCTAGGCAACCCGCAATACATGTTTTTTTTTTAATTAAGGGACAGCTATTATTTATATTAATTATTTACTTATTTTTTTATTTTTATTTAATACACTGTTAACTTTAGGGTCCTTCAACTACCATCAACTACTACCTTCATCCCCTCCCATCTATTTCCGGTTAACTTCGTATGGATACCTTATCTCGTCTAATATCAAATACAACCGGCATCCTCAAGTCAAACGTACTTAACACGCTAGCTATATTTAGATACTTCCAGTTAATTTCGTACGCTCTTACCCTAGAGCCCTCATGCCTTGAAATCCTAACCATCTTCGGACTATCCAACCTAAATTACTTTGAATATTATTTAACTGTACTTACGAAGTCTACTGGTGTACGGGCTTTATCGCTGTTATCAAATCCGTTTCCGTTACTACAAGCTTTGCTTTACATCTTAGTATAATATATTTTCCTTCATTAGCCTCACTATCATCATGTACTAAAACAATTTCCTATTTTCGCCCACCTCCGGCTACCTTTGCGTGCGTGTACTGTAACAAATGCATACTCTTTACCTAGATATTCTTGGCCAGCTCCATACATATGCTATAAAAAACACCTAATCCCAGCTACTTTCAGTCACTTATTACTATTATTATCAAATCTGTGGACTCCCCCACTACCTCACTTCCTATCTACGTTTAATACACCGTTTAATTAGGTCCCATCAGTCACATAGTGAATAAGCTCTCAAATACAAAATTGAGACTTATGTGTGCGTTGGTTGCGCATTGCTGTTACCTAGCTACTTGGGGACAAAGTGTTTAAGATATTTAGGCGATCGGTTCCATGCTCGGTCCTCTTAATACGGACATGGCGTCAGCTCAATTGTTGCCATTGACGTGGACATTACTAGATAAGTCTGGAGTGTCCATGTTGGATGGTAGTCAGGGTTCGGATTTTGTGTAGAAAATCTGAGTAGGGTGATTTGCCTTCGGTTTTCACTTTCGAAGGCAACCATGTTAAACGCCCATAAGGAAAAAACTTTGTGCGCCGGCAGGTCGGCCGCCTGCCTTCAAAGTCGCAATATCGAAGGCAGGCATGTTATTCTCCCATAAGGAAAAAACGTCGGCAGGTCTGCCGCCTTTATTGAGTATACCGTAGACTCGGCCCGCCGATCATGACATTCACCGCAGTTTGTGCCGTGACAGTCGGTGCCAGTCGGCCCGTTAACCTCAAGACCGGTTCGTTGCGACTTCCATACCGGCTATTACATTTCGGTATTACAAGACGGCGAGGCCGTGGCCGCCTGACCCGGTTTTGTCAGATGAAAACGAGAGGAGGTCATCTGGTGCAGTCTGGACTGTCTGCTGTTAATTGCAACGGAGTATTTTAAGGTCTACAAGGTACTTGGCACCCACCGCATGTAAGTACAACCTTACAGGATATAAAAGAAATTGAGTCGTAAAGTAAAACCACAGTCATGGCTGAACTCGTAGTCAAGTTTTCAGTGAGAACAGACAGACAAACACAATATCTACTTCGCCAGCTTAGGACCATAAGCAAGGACTTCAAGGTGTGGGACTTTGAGGAGGAAATGAAGCCACCAAACTCCACGGGTAAGTAAAAACAACAGTATTAAATTCAGTAGCATGTATTAGACCTAACCTACTTATAAATTACAATACTGGGGCTATTCCCCCTCATCCCTGTATACTTCAACTTAAACGATCCATCAGCCATCTCACCAAGTTCTCCCTCTGTCAAGTTGTCATTGAATCGTTTTGGTAAAAAAACAACTCTCTCCTCCTCTTCCACCTTTAAAGTAAGCAACACGGACGGGCCAAATTTTGTCTTGACCCGCTTGGCTGACACGACAGCATAGTCATGGTTAAGCTTTAGATCCTTGACATCAATTTTCGGAGCATAAGCAGGCTCCGCCAAAGTGGATAACTTGTTAGAAAGACTCATGTTTCTGTAACAACAAGAACAGTATACAGTCAGACCAGCTACCATACTTGTACCCTACAAGTACATAAGCTAACAGAGACAGTCAACAACAATACATGTAGTCACATAGTTTAAGTATCAGGTGTAAATTGCAGTCAGGCGTAACTAAACATGCCAGGTTGTTAAAAACAATGCATGCGTTAACTAAGCTAGTGTACAAATTACTAGAAGCATTTCACGTTCAAGCTCGAGTTCAGACACACCTTATAAGTGACTTAATAACCCTTAGGTACACTTCTGCAAACATCAACAACACCATATAACCGTTGAAAAAAATCCAGCAATTAATATAAAGTGAACATAGTCAAAAAGTTTACTCAGGCTATTTTACCCAAAGCCGACAACAGAAGTCACATGTCAGAACGAAACACAACCCCAACTAAACCTGAAGTTTTTTACTAATCTAAACACGATCAGCATAATCATTAACGTAGCAACCCTCCAAGTACATATACGATAAAGTCAAACCACGAAACAGCAAAAAATGACTACGTTAAAAAAAAAACATGTTACTAAAGTAGACGTAAGTGACTATTAACTAAGTACAAATTTATTACATTAAAGACGCCTGACAAGCTTAATGCTAGGTAACTAACATCCCATTCATGTGTCTGACATTTCCGCTCCACGCTAACAAAGCAGTTGTTTTATCCACAACCAACATTCGCAATATACCAAGCATTAGGTGTATAGAGAAAGTAATACAACTATAGCCAAGCATTAGCGTACATATCATGAATATAGTGTGGTAACCAATGCAGTCTTTACATACGACAAACTTAAGCCTACCTACAAAGCAACCAAATATAAGTTAAAAACCTCGACACTATGCTCAACTAAAGTATTTACTAAATACAAGTAAAATGTTAGCAAGGTGTCACACATGCAATTAAATGTAATCAACGACGATCACGTCAGCCAGTAATCACACCTCAATGTCATCAAATTAACTAAAGGAATACTATAACAGTACACGTATGTACACCAGATACATTCCAACCCCAATAAAGTCCTACACATTGTGACAACAGCCTTCCAGCCCAAACCTCCTTCACTAATACCGTTGTGCAATATGTTACAGCTGGATACATGGCGCAGGCGCTTGCCCCAGTCAAAATCAGTAGTGTGAAACTAGGGCTGCTGGCTCAATTGATGACTTCCGGTTGTCAAAAATTTAAAGAAAAGTTGGCCTGCGTCATATTAGAGTGTGACGTGGCTGAGGACGTCACGGGGACGTGAATTGGCGACGGCACGATTTAAAGTTCAAGTTCATCCAAAGTAAGTTTTAAAAAAGAGATCTTGTACGAATTATTGTTTTCGTTACAATACTATTTTTGTTTTTGATTACAAAAAATTGGTTACTCAAAAACGAATACGATTCGTACAAGATCTGTATTTGTTTTGAAGAACAAAACTTTGTAATCAACAACAAATAGTATTGTAACGAAAACAATAATTCGTACAAGATTTGTGTGTGTGTGGGAAATTTTGTAGTGAGGGAATTTTTGTGAGGGAATTTTTTAGGTTGGCAACACTGGAAACAATAAATACGGAATAATGTTTTTGTATTTTTCAAATTTTGTTTCTCTCTTCTTCTACTACTACTTCAGTCCCTCTTCTCATCGATGTTGTTTGTGGTGGTGGTGGTGGTACATATTCCAAGTCTGAACGATAGTTGTTGTTGCTATTCGTTGTTGCAAACACTTCATTGTTTTCTTAATCTCCAATTAGTGATAGCAAAATTGCTTCAATATCTGAAGATGTAGTGCTACTCACCTCTTGTACTTGAATTTCCCGTTCATCTATAACTGGTACATGAGAAATGTTATTTGTGCTATAGTGTGTTGATGAAGAAACTGTATCATCTTGTACTGGAGAGTCCATTTATTTCTTCTTCTTGTTGTAATAGGAGCGTGGTGTGCACTGCTTAACAGCCGGACGCGAAGTGATGTAGCGCCAGCATGTCCACTAGGGACTCAACTTTTCCCCCATCACTCTACCCCCACCAAACCTACCCCCACCAAACCTACCCCCACCACTAAAACATTACAAACCCCGCATAGAACAAATGTATTAGTGTTAGTTTAATACGAGTACAAGGGTCCGGACCGTGAAGATGCACGAACCACCCCTGAGTTTGGAGTTGTGTTGTTGTTAATCCTAATCGCACTTCTAGTTAGATACTACTTTCCATCATCTTCCACAATACTACAATATATTCTATATTGCATTGAAACATTACGAATCCGCATGAGAACAAATGTATTAGTGTTAGCCTTCTCCAAGTTTGTACTTGTAGTCATCACGACTCCAAAACATATATAAAGGTACTGTTGTTACTGATAGAATTGTTCCGATATGCTATAACGTTTAAAACAAATAACATTCCATCACACTTGAAATGTGCTTATATAAAATATATTGCTGAGTCCCATTCACCATTCATTTTATTTAACATTTGTGTAGTGTTAGTTAATCACTCGTAAACAGAGATCATAAATAACAGATGGCGGATGCACCACCTGCCGGATGCGCAGGTGGTGCAGCAGTTGTACTGCCGAGTGTACTGCTACAACAGAGTTGTAGTATTCCCTCAAATTCCTTATTTGTACTATATAAAATACACTATTAGCCTTGTTATACTATATAAAATGCACTTTTAGCCTAGCTATATTGTATTGCATGCGTATCTGTACACGTGTACCAAATTTGAGTGAAATCGGACGGTAAATAACGAAACTAGATCCGGAGTGGTGGGGGTAAAGATAAGTCCAGAGACGACATATACATAATACAAACGGTTTATATTGTATGGCATGCGTATCTGTACACGTGTACCAAATTTGAGCGAAATCGGACGGTAAATAACGAAACTAGATCCAAAGTGGTGGGGGAAAAGATAAGTTCAAAGTTGTTATTTTTGGAAAAATTTTGTTATAGGTAGGTCGGAAATGGTGTACGCAGGTGGGCCTAAAAGACTTTCGGGGGTCGAAAAAAATTTCCAAGGCTCTAGGACGCACCGTTTTCGAGATATAAGCAAAAAACCACTTTTTACGGGAAATGTATTGATTGTTTCGGAGAATACCTTCGGGGGTTTCCGGAGATTGTCGGGAACCATCGGCAATCGTCGAGGTCCTGTGTAAGCACACCGGTCGGCGATGAGTTGTCGACGAGCCTTCGAGAGGCAAGTACTGTTCTCTCCTGACTCTCTGATTCCTGCCTGCGCAGAACTTCTCTGTTGGTGAGTATTTAGAAAATATACGGTCGGTGTTAGAGACAGGCCTTGAGTCTTTATGATTCGGCCGGTTTTAAACACCGATCAGTCCTTTAGCAAACTTTGCAAGGCTAAAGTTTGCTAAAGGACTCGCGGGGGATTCCGTGAGAGTGGTGGGACGCACTCTCGGCCAACTTCGACTTGGCAGCGGATACCCGGGTGGGGCCAGCGTGTGACGCACTGGCTTTTCCTCATAAGGCAACTGCCGTTAGGAGTCGTCACTAGGTTCCCTTAGCTTGCTTTTACCCTCCCCAGTGCCGTGTTAGAACACCGATGTGTCTAACACTGAGCCACTTTCTGGTCTTTAGGTATTCTCCGAAACAGTCAATACATTTCCCGTAAAAAGTGGTTTTTTGCTTATATCTCGAAAACGGTGCGTCCTAGAGCCTTGGAAATTTTTTTCGACCCCCGAAAGTCTTTTAGGCCCACCTGCGTACACCATTTCCGACCTACCTATAACAAAATTCTTCCAAAAATAACACCTTTGAACTTATCTTTTCCCCCACCACTTTTGATCTAGTTTCGTTATTTACCGTCCGATTTCGCTCAAATTTGGTACACGTGTACAGATACGCATGCCATACAATATAAACCGTTTGTATTATGTATATGTCGTCTCTGGACTTATCTTTACCCCCACCACTCCGGATCTAGTTTCGTTATTTACCGTCCGATTTCGCCCAAATTTGGTACACGTGTACAGATACGCATGCAATACAATATAGCTAGGCTAAAAGTGCATTTTATATAGTATAACAAGGCTAATAGTGTATTTTATATAGTACAAAAAGGGAATTTGAGGGAAATTTTGGGAGGGAAAGGAGAAATTTCACTTGACAGTAGTTGCTATATTAAACCTAATACTTACTGGTTACTAATATATTTCTGTTTTAGTAATATTCTCGGTTAATGGTTTAGGTGCATGTATTTTTAATCTTCTGCAATACTTTGTGATCTGAGACCTAGTTTCTGGACTTGGAGAAATTTCACTTGGCAGTAGGAAATATAACGATGCGTATTTGTAGTTAATTGTGCATGTATAGTTTGTTTCCTTCTTTCATTTATCTTATTATACTAGTATTAATTCTTTCTATTGTTTTGATAGCTGTGACCTACTTACAGGACTTAGAATATTCCTCCTTACGCATGTCTGTTGCAGTAGACTTAAAGTTTTCTGTTGCCCATCTTATCATGCTTGTACTAATTCTTACTATTGTTTTGGTGGCCGTAACCTACTTACGGGACTTAAAAAATTCCTCTTTGCGCATGTTAGTTGCAGTAGACTTGTAGTTTTCTTTCATCTACCTTATTATGCTTGTACTAACTCCTTCTATTGTTTCGGCGGCTGTGACCTACTTAAAGGACTTAGAAAATATCTTGTTTGCTTATACAGAGTTAGCTTTGCGTTAGAATATCATTTAAAACTGTGTTCGTAAAGTATTTACAAACCATTGGATAAACGTCAAGGTGGGGATGGTCTATAAAAGACCAATTCTAATCGCAACTTTAACATTTCGCGATGGAAGCTGCTGTTGTAAACACATGGGTTGCTCCTTCAGAGCTCGCTTTGTCAGAAGCGTTTTTGACTATTCTTTCCTACGAATATCGCGGGTTTAAATTAAACACACAAATAGAATTGACCCCATTGAATACAGATGCTACTTATCATATCTATATTCAATGGATGTCTCCATCAAGTTTAGAAAAGTATAAGTTCATTGCAAGATCTCGCAATGAATTTAGAGTCAAAAGTATAATAGTAAAACTTGTTTAACTCTGCGGCTTCTAGCGAATCAAAAAAACAACCGTAAAATAGCAGGGAACTAACATTCCCTGTTATTTTACACAACAATGTAATGTGACCTTGACCCACTTACTGGACTTAGAATATTTCCGAAGTTAAGTAGAAACAGAGAAGTTTCTTGTTTGCAAAATAATAGTTACTTGGTTCCCCTATCCACTCCAGGCCCCGCCCACTTGCTATAAAAGAGCGCTTGCCCCAAGCATAGCTCGCAGTCCGTATCGAGCAGTCAAGCTAGCTGGTCGGTCGGACAGCCGTTAATAGAATCTTTTGTAAAGAATAGGTACCATTCTTTATTAAAGATTCTCTGTAGTAATAGTTGTAGCATGATAGTTCTTTTGCATGATAGTTTTGCATGGTAGTTTTGCATGTTGAATTCAGTGTTCGCACTATTCTCTAACAAATGTTTCAGATGATTCTATTTATTAATGACATATGTATTTTCTTACAGATTCCTTTAACACCTTCCAATACTCTATCCTCAAAGTGTCAGTTCCGACTCGACATTATCCTATCATTCTCACCTTTCTGTCAGTTGATATTATTTACTAATAACATTTTGTATTTTCTTGCAGACTTTCCAATCACCTTTCAATACCCCATCCTCAAAAGTGTCAGTTCAGGTTATACGGCCGTCTTGACATTTATTCCTTTGCTTCCGATTGGTTCAGTCACTCCATCCATATCCGCAAACAGTGTAAAGGGTAGTGGCCATGCAAACCGTACCGTTGTCTTTCTGTCCATGCAAAGCGGTTGACAACACACTTACCTTTGTATACTCCCAAGTCTTTACCGATGATGGGAAAAGTTGCGGTGTGGTTTTTTTCAAAATTTATATTGTATTAAATTGAATTGGCACGTTAATAACTTTTTGTTTCAAATAGTTTCAAATAATTACAAGAGGAAGCTTTGTTACTGCTTTGTGGCCTTTAATAACAAGCTAGCTCTTTAATTATATAAAATAACTTGTTTCTAACTATGCTCTTTCCTTAATTAATAATAATACCACTCGTGATTGTTTCTGTCATTCCTTACCTCCACCGCATCCTAACCTTACAAACCGTGTAAAGGGTAGTGGCCATGCAAACCGTACCTGTTGTCTCTCTGTCCATGCAAAGCGTTTGACAACACACACTCACCCGTCTAAGTCATGTAGTCCTGAGTCTTAATTATGACTGAACAATCACTATCCTAAAAAACAGAGCGGGGAATAGATCAGTCTGTAGTTCAAAGTGAGAATTACTTACTGCTCTATTCCCCGTTTTGGTAATATGTTTAGATGACCTTGACCCACATTCAGGACTTAGGAAAATTTATCAACGCGACTTTACTTCTACTCTAACACTCCCACTACTCATAACCCCCCACTACTCGTCACCTCCTACCACTGCCACCGGGGTATATAAGAAGGTTTCGCTAGACCCTTCCTCACTCTGTTATCCAGCTTCACTGTCTGTTTAACGATTTTATCCATGGCCGCAAGGAAATATTTGAATCTGAAAAACCATCTACCTTCGTCTTCTTCTTCTAATGTTGCATCATCAATTCTTTTACAAACTTTGACGATGGATATGATTTCTGCGACACAACCTTCCTACTCTGGACAAGCTTGTCACTCTGGGCGAGATGAAGATGTACATAAATCAAATGGCGATGATGCGAAACCATCTCCTCCTCCTGCTTCACCTGACCGGAATTCAACAAAGTCATCATCATCAACTTCATCATCGTCACTATTCCTCATGAAAGTTCCTCCTATTCTGTCACCTCTTACACCACCTACCCCCTTAAGAAACCAACCTTTGTCTAAAAATGCAAGAAAATCCTGTCAATTCGTAAAAAATCCTTCCAACCTCTAAAATCATGTTCATATTTGTTTAAAAAAGGCGGAAAAAAAGGTGAGCATTGTACTAGACCTTGTATTTCGAATGAGGTACTTTGTGGTCTTCACCTAAAAATGAAAGACAAGTCTAATACATCTCATTGCGCGAAGCAAACAGCAGAAACCTTGTACACAACTCGGATTAATAGGCTTCGTCGATTCCAAAAATATTTCTTTGTCAAGGTGATTGAACACACCACTGTAATCGTAAGATGTGGAGACAAGAAGTACATCTTGAGATTACCCAAAGGTATGATCAACCCTGAGTCCCCAACCGAGAAGCACTATTTAATCCGAGACAGTAGTGGTACTGTTGTTTGGAAAAAAGATAAAATTTAAAATCCTTTAATAACATTTAATTAATTTATCAAAATTAGTTTATATTGAATACAGAGCGGGGAATAGATCAGTCTGTGGAAAGTAAGACCCACTTACTGCTCAATTCCCCGTTTTGGTAATAATGTAAGATGACCTTGACCTAGTTTTAGGACTTAGACAAAAACACAACTGTACATGAGCTATTGCATGTTATTTGACATTTCTATACTATCACACAACAGTGGTGGGGTTAAATAATAATGGTGGGGGAAAGTCCTATATATATCCCAGACAAGCTTTCATAAAGTGCCATAACAGTGTACGGTGAACTCCTACTTGGATCAATATGAGTAAACCGTGTAGCCATTGTGGTGGATGTAACGATACTGACCGATCAGAGTCTGAAAAAGCTAGAAAGCGGAGATTAGCGAGAAATTCTAGAGAGAGGAAACGATTGCAGCAAGTAAGAAAAGCTTTTAAAAACTTAAAAAACCATATACCAATAATCCAAGACGAAGACGAAGTATCGCAACTGAAAATAGTACACCATGCCATGAAATACATAAAGAGTATGGAGGCATTTCTACAGGAAGAACCTGGGATTATTCCTCAGTTGCCAGATGAGACTATCTCAGTAATTCTTGAATGTTCTAGTGAATGTTCAATGAACAGTGAATAGACCATTGGTGTTCTTTTGTAAACTTCTTTTTTACATTAAAGACAGAGCGGGGAATAGATCAGTCTGTGGTTCAATGTGGGAATCACTTACTGCTCTGTTCCTCGTTTTGGTAATATGTTTAGATGACCTTGACCCACATTCAGGACTTAGAAAACTTTCACATTATGACTTTACTTCTACTATAATAATCTCACTATCCTTACCCCTCTACTACCCTTACCCCCTCTACTACCCTTACCCCCTCTACTACTCGTAACCCCCCACCATCAGATATATAAGGAGGTACTGCTAGAGCTTCGCATCACTCTGTTCATTACGTTCAATAGAGATACTTCACCTCTATTTATTTATCTTTACCATGGCTCCAAGAGAGTACATCGATCAAGAAGTGTTGTGTGATTTCATCAAGAATATTTTCGCGGATGAATTAGACATTTTCATAGAGGAAGAAGAGGAAGAAGAGGGTGGTTATGAACCAAATGAAGATTCTGAAATGTTTCAATTAGAGACTTTAAGTGATGCCGAGTCTGTGGATTCTGAATTATTAGCAGAGCTGTATGCGGAGTATGAGGAAGATTTAGAAAATGGAGTTCATGAATATGATGAATATGATGATGATGATGATGATGATGGATTGTATATTGCGGATGAACAACAAACAGAAACCCCAACCACCAGCCAACCAGATCGTATAGGAATTGTTATATGTTGTCGATGTTTATTTCCGTGCAGTACATCTTCTGATGAAGAATCGGAATAAAACAGTTTGATATTAATTTGTAAATGTATATTTTTTATTATTTAGAATACAGAGCGGGGAATAGATCAGTCTGTGGTTCAATGTGGGAATCACTTACTGCTCTATTCCTCGTTTTGGTAATATTTTTAGATGACCTTGACCCGCATTCAGGACGGAATATTTCTACTCCTGGTTGATACGTAAACTCTGATGAGGATGGTATCGTGTTGTTTTATAAAGCGAATAAAATAAGCAATAACTGAGAGAGATAGCTGGAGAGGTTTTATTTTTCAACAACAAAGCGAGCCTTCAAATGAAGATCTACAAATATCATCCTGTGAAGAGATTGACGAAATTCTAAAAACGCTCACTTCCTAAATGTATATCCAATGTTAGCAATCTACTTTGTCCCGAACACAGAGCGGGGAATAGATCAGTCTGTGGAAAGTAAGACCCACTTACTGCTCTATTCCCCGTTTTGGTAATAATGTAAGATGACCTTGACCTAGTTTCAGGACTTAGACAAAACCCAAATTTACCTCCCCCCACCCCTCTGCGAAGGTATAAAAGAGGGACGCACTACGAGCACCGCCATTTGATGTCCGGCTATCGAGAAGAAAGCATTATGAATCGTTGCAACATTTGTGGAGATGTCTTTGAAGATGAGTGGCTTCTAGTCGCTCATGTAGAGATCTACCACAACCCAACCAACATCGGGGTAGAAGTAGACGTTGAGGAGTTACAAGAACACAACATGAACCGTTGCAACGTTTGTGGAGCTGAATTTGAAGATGAGTGGCTTTTAGTTGCTCACCAAGAAATTAACCACAACTCGGATAACATCGCAAATGCAGCAGAAAGTGAAGAGATGTCACGACATAGCGTCATTCAATATGCACCAGCACGAGAACCTAGTATTAATGCCACTTTACAAGCACACGCACTACCAGGTAGAATTGTAACACATTTTAAAATAGACAATGCAAAAACAAAACTTGAAGACTTTGTAAATAACGCAAAACCACTAGTATTAGAAACTTTACAAAATGAATTAAGAAGATTAAATTTTATAAAATTCGGCTTATTATTAGATGGAGTTTTCACTAACATCCAAAATGAAACATCAGTAAGAGGATTTATGACAAAGAACCGTACCATCATGTTTGCATCAGATATTGAAGCAATCGTTAGTGAATGTTTTGAAGAACTTTTAAACAAATTACAAGAACATGAAGGAAGAGGATCTGGATGGAGTTTGTTGGAAATAACAGGATTAGATGTAAGAGTGCACAAACACGGGTACGGACTGGCGGGAAGTAGCTATATCCCGCTACCCAAGAAGATTGCTAATACTAAATCTTGTGTAAATGTACAAAATAAAAATACCGAATGTTTTAAATATGCAATGCTGGCGAAATATGTAGAGGATAACACCATAAGACCTAGTGCACAATATCAGGAAGTTGAACATAAATACAATTTTGTAGGGATGAGCTATCCTGTTTCTATCAAAGATATATCAAAATTTGAGAAGCGAAATCCATCAGCCTCTGTTAACGTGTTTGGTTTAGATTCTTCAAACAATGTGTACCCCTTGCGTATAACAGCAAATGAGCGTAGGGATCATACAGATTTATTATTAATTACTAACGGAGATATTTCACATTTTGTATATATTAAACATTTCGAAGCACTAGTTTGTAAACAAACATCACGTTTTAAATGTAAAAAAACAACATGTAAAAGATGCTTCTGCCATGTGAATAAACCATTGGAAAACGGCGGAGCAACTCGGCTACAAGAACATCAGAGGCTGTGCAGCGGTAAAAGTGAAGTCAGAGTTCATTTACCACCTCGCAGCAGAGCACAGATAAAATTTGAAAAAATCCATCATCAGTACCGCATTCCAGTTGTTGTGTACGCAGACTTCGAGGCTTCGTTACTTCCACTCGAACATTAAGACGACGAAACGAAAAGAAGCAAGTATCAGCTGCATAAACCAAACAGTTATTGTTTGATGATCAAGTCCACACTTCCTGAAGACCATCTGCGGAAATACGGTTTATCATCAATACCGAAGATTTATCGTGGTGAAGATGCAGCTAAATACTTTGTTGACGATCTGTACGACATAGCTGGCAAAGTAGAAACAATGTACAGAACTGTAAAAGCGATGTATCCCCTGACGCATGTAGAACAACAACAACATGACTCATCAACAACGTGTTATTTGTGTAACAACACCTTTACAAATGATATCGTTAAAGTTCGAGACCATGATCATCTTACAGGAGCTTACAGAGGTGCAGCCTGTAACTCCTGTAACTTGAACTATAAAATTCCAAAATTTATTCCTGTTGTTCTGCATAACCTCAGTGGTTACGATTCGCATTTTATTGTTCCCGAATTAGGAAGAGATGATGGAGCTATAGATGTTCTTGCCACATCAATGGAAAAGTTTATAAGTTTTGCAAAGAAGATTGGTGAGATTAAGCTTCGATTTCTGGACTCCTTTAGATTCATGTCATCCAGCCTTATGAAGTTATCGGAGAACTTGAAGAAAGAAGATCTTGTAGAAACTTGTAAAATTGTGTCTGATGATAAATTGGAGTTGGTGCTTCGTAAAGGAGTCTACCCCTACGACTACATAGACGGACTTCACAGATTCGACGAAACATCACTTCCCACTAAGGATAATTTTAAAAATAAACTAAATGATTTAGAAATTTCAACAGAAGACTACCAGCATGCGCTCCGAGTCTGGAACGAGATGGAAATGAAGACGCTAGGAGAGTACTCAGACTTTTATGTGAAATTAGATGTTACTTTACTTTGTGATGTGATGGAGGAATTCCGAAATACTTGTTTCTTCGCATACGGTCTGGACCCTTTTTATTCTTACACTTCTCCTGGTTTGGCTTGGCAGGCAATGTTGAAAGAAACACAATGCAAACTTCAACTGTTAACAGACATCGACATGGTGCTGATGGTAGAGTCTGGCGTTAGAGGAGGATTGACTCAAAGTGTTAAAAGATATGTGAAACCTAATAACCGTTATCTTCCCGATTATGATGAAGCAATACCATCGAGCTTCTTGGGCTACTTTGATGCCAATAATTTATACGGCTGGGCTATGTCAAACCCACTACCGTACGACAACTTCAAGTGGGTAAACCCAAATACAATCGGAGATATTACAAAAATTCCTAAACACGGAGATGTTGGATATATTTTAGATTTTGATTATGAATATCCTCAAACTTTACACGACCTACACTATGATCTACCACTATTAGCAAAAACCGAAGTCTCACCAACTGGAAAATTCCCCAAATTAATGATGACTGTAAATGATAAAGAACACTACGTTGCTCACTTTTGGGTTGTCCAACAAGCTATAGAGTTGGGATTGAGAATCACAAAAGTCCATCGAGTTCTACAGTTTAATCAGTCATGCTGGTTAAAACCTTACATCGATTCCAATACCAGACGAAGAGCGCTTGCAACTTCAGAATTTCAAAAAGACTTTTATAAATTAATGAACAATTCGATATTCGGTAAAACATTAGAAAACAAACGAAAACACATGAACGTCAAACTTATTACTAACCCTCAAAAACTACAGAAGCTTGTACAAAAACCAAACTTTGGAACATCTATAATTATTAATGAAAACCTTGTAGCAGTTTCTATGAAAAAGACCAGTGTGAAAATGGATCGTCCGTTATATGTCGGCATGTCGATTTTAGATATTTCCAAAACCCACATGTACGATTTTCACTACAAAAAAATGGTCTCTTTTTATGGACGTGAAAATATCGGGATCTGTTACATGGATACGGACGCTTTCATCTATTGGATCAACACCGAAGATATGTACCTGGATCTCCGCACATTCGTTTACAGCAACGAATTTGACTTCTCCAACTATCCGAAGAACCATCCAAACTACGATCAAGAAAGGAATAACAAAGTACTTGGAAAATTTAAGGACGAAGGTAAAGGAGTTGTACTAGAAGAATTCGTATCACTAATGTCAAAATTGTATGCACTTAAACTGTTAAGAAAAGAGAATGTTATTAAAAAAGCTAAAGGTGTGAAGAATTTGTTTTTAAAAAAGAATGTACACTTTGAGCACTACAAGCGTTGTTTATTTGAAGAAATCGAGTTCACTGCAAAATTCAACTCGATAAGAAGTTTCAACCACCAACTGTACAGTATAACTGAAGTCAAAAAGTCACTATCTTTCAAAGACGACAAGCGACACATCCTTCCAGACAAAATTAACACATTACCATTCGGGCACTTCTCTCTTCTTCCAATGTAAGGAGACAGAAGGGAGCACAAGAGTGCAGGAGCTAGCAATAAGAACAAGAAGGTCGGCTACCACTTTTCACAGCGGGGAGGGGCTGTGGAATCCCTTAAAAACAAAAATATATTTTTGTTTTATTGGACAGTTATCAACTATAAATATGAGAGAGAGAGATATCATTAACAAAGAGCTGCACGCTCCAGGTAAAAGAACACTATCTGTCAATATATATAAGGTGTCTGCTTTAATAGGAAGTGGTTTATAGTGATACAACTACAAAAGCAACAACATTATGGAAGATTTAAAGAAGAAAATTGTAGAAGAACTTCATAAACCTGCGAGAGTACGCTTTCGGAGAAGAAATACTGTTGTAAAAGGGATAAATGACTTGTATCAGGCTGATTTGATTGAAATGAGACCGCATAGTAAAATAAACAAAGGATACAACTATATACTGGTAGTTATTAACTGTTTTACTAAAGTAGCGGATGCAATACCTCTAAAAGACAAGAGCGGTAAAACTGTAACGGAAGCGATGGAGCTAGTCATCAAAAGAGATAAAAATAAAATGAAACATTTACAAACGGACGATGGAAAGAATACTTTAATACTCGATTTGGAGAACTAATGAAAAAATACCAAATAAACCATTATTCTACAAACTCTGAGACAAAAGCTGCTATTATTGAGAGATTTCATAGAACTTTAAAAGGTATGATGTACAAAATGTTTTCTCTAAGAGGTACTTACGTATGGCACGATGTGTTAGCAGACTTGGTAAATGAATTTAACAACAAGTTTCATCGAACTATCGGTATGACGCCTAACCAAGTAAACAGAAACAATGCTAAAACCGTTTTAGACTCTATTCGAAGAAATACAAGAGTTAAAATAGAGAAAAGAAAACCAAGAAGGTATAATGTAAATGACAAAGTTCGAATCAGCAAGTATAAAGGAGTGTTTACTAAAAAATACTTACCCAATTGGACGATTGAAGTTTTCACAGTGTACAAAGTACAACCAAGTGAACCTGAAACGTATATATTAAAGGATAACAAAGGAAACCTATTACAAGGTGCATTTTATGGACATGAACTGTTGAAATCGTCTGTAGGCGATGTTTATCTTGTTGAAAAAGTGCTTCAAAGGAAAAAAGACATGGTTAAAGTACGTTGGTTGGGATTTGACAAATCTGAAGATTCTTGGATACCTATAAAAGACATTATCTAATATGAGAACCTTATCATTCCTTCGTTGATAGTTGGACAGAATGGAGATCATTCAACATACGGATAAATTTAATATTAGCAATATTGATGATTTAACAGTTGATAAGACTACAACTGTCAACAATGGTAAACATGGTAGTTTACTACCAAACACAGTTCGTTGCATTGTGAGTGGTCCTTCAAATTGTGGAAAGACTAATATTGTCTTTAATTTAATAACCAATCCGAAAGGGTTACGATTTAATAACCTGTATATTTTTTCAAAGTCCTTACATCAGCCGAAATATCAATTACTGGACAAGGTACTTTCCGATGTGTCAGATGTTAACTTTTATAAATTTAACGCTAGTGATAGCATTATGCAACCAAACAATGCTAAGCCGTATTCTGTGTTTATATTTGACGATGTTTCTTGTGAAAATCATGATACTGTTAGAAACTACTTCTCCATGGGAAGACATAATAATATCGACAGTATTTATATAGGACAAACTTATAGCAAAATCCCAAAACAACTCATCAGAGACAATGCGAATGTTTTGATTGTCTTTAAACAAGATGAAACTAACCTAAAACACATATATAACGATCATGTCAACGCAGATATGACATTTGACATGTTTAAACAGCTATGTGCACAAGCTTGGAAGAAAAAGTATGGGTTTTTGGTTATCATGAAAGATCAAGCCATAAAAGATGGACGTTACAGAATAGGGTTTGATAAATTCGTTTTGATAAAGTAAATATAGGTATTGTTATACAAGACTTCATGGTGGAAACATGGAAAACCAGGAAAAGCTATTAAAACAGATAAAATCACTTAGTGATGCCATTAGGCGGAAGAGTAGAGCATTGAAGTTGGGTATAAATGAACGCGAACAGTTTTTAGAGACTACGTTTAAACCTATCGTTGCACCTTTGAAACAATTGGCGAAAAGCTTAGAAAACCCCGCTAATAACTTGGAAGGAGACGTTCTTTTACCCATTTCAAAATATGAAAAAACCGAAAGAAGTGAAGAATCAGAAGAAACCGAAAAAAGTGAAGATTCCGAAGAAAGTGAAGATTTGGAGGAAACAGAAAAAAGTGAAGAAGAAGCTAGTGATGAGTTAAGGGACAAAGAGAGGTTGGATGACAGTGAAGAATATGAAGAGGTTGAAAATACCGTACCATCTAACTTGAGCAAATTGGGCACTGACATTACGTCTAAAGGGGCACTTGGAAGACAATACTTGTTGAAAATGTTACATTCCTCACAGCCGAACCGTAAATATCACACGTACGGAGCTAGATTAGGAAATGATGGTGAAGGAATACTGATTGGTGATAGTAAACTTGATGTTGATGTAGACAATAATGTAATAATTGGTGATGCCAAATACAAAGGCACAAAAGGTTTGTTTGAGCTCATTTTTAAAAATAATCCTGGTAGATATACTAAAAGAGATATGATATTGTTTAAGAAGATATTAGAAAAAACAAACGCTCACAGAAAGGGATATTCCAAAGATTCACCTGTATATAGAAATCAATCAGTGAAATATACAAATATCATATCAAGTTTGTTCCCACCACATTCATTACAAAGAGCACGTGAGAAAAGAGCGTTATCTTCTGCGGAACTTAATCTTTTACACAAAACCAAAAAGAGGAAAACAAATGATCCGACGTCTACAGGAAAGGGATTATTAAAAAGTCTATACAAGACTAATATAATTTATTACAACGATATCAATAAGTTGGTGGATCGAATGAGATTGTTATACGAAGCAATGCAAGCAGGACATACTGGTTTAGACAATGAATGGATCGCTTTGGTTGACGAACTACGAAATAGAGGACTAATCGTGTATTAACATATATAAGTGTTATAGCAGCAAAATATATTGGTTTAGTTGAATCATGAGTGTGGACAAGTTCGGACGTTATTCCGTCATTGGTGAAAATCCAATTGTTTATAATAAAAACTACGGTTTGTCCGTTACAGCAGAAGGTGATTACAATGTAGGCAATAAACGTTTGAAATTTGTTAAAGATCCTCGAGATAATAACGATGCCGTAAATCTAAACACATTAAATTCAGAAACATCAACAAGTTTGAGAATTGACGGAGACGGTGTATATAACGTGAAAAAGCGTAGAATTATTAATGTTGCTGATCCTCAACTTAAACAAGATTGCGTCACAAAAGGGTATGCAGACTCGCTGGTATCACCTAGCTTGAAAATCGAAGGAAATGCTTACAATGCTAAAGGTAAACAGATTCAAAATGTTCAAGATCCACTATTACCCTCAGATGCAGTTACAATGCGATATGTGACTAAAAGTACTCCTACCCAAACTGATGATCACTGGGGTTTTGCAGAAAAAAGGTTAAGCAATATAAAAGATCCAATTTATCCTAAGGAAGCAGTAAATTTAGAAACTCTGAAAAGAATGTTGAATAGTAGATTCAATGAGTGGTCTAAATCTTATGATAAGAAATTAGAAAGGTTGGGTGCCGCCTTATTTCATTATATACACAGGGCTGCAGGTAGAGCTGCGGAACCACAAGTCGATGGTAGAACTTATTTGGATTGGCCGAGTATACATCAATCGAGTGATACAACACAAAACGTGGAAGAATAAACTACCAATTTAAATACAGATAAGCAAGACGATTGCTTCATTAAAGATTACTCATTTAAAGGGTGTACATGATTGTGAAGGTTTCCGATATAAATAGACAATGATGAAAAAACAGCGGGTCAGTCGCACTACAGAATTCATAAGAAGAGGAGGAGGAATTGTATCAACAGCAGTTTCAGCTTTTTCTAATCCTGTTGGAGCTATAGTGAACAAAGCGATTGATTTGCTACCTGTTGAGTTACATTTACCCGGAGGTTACCAATACTGTGGACCTGGAACAAAACTACAGCAACGTCTTGCAAGAGGAGATCCAGGAATAAATAAACTTGACAAGGCTTGCAAAGAACACGATATCGCATATTCAAAATATAGTGATACCCGCAATAGATCTATAGCGGATAGAGCGTTAGCTGAAAAAGCCTGGCAAAGAGTAAAGTCAAGTGACGCGAGTGTTGGTGAAAGAGCAGCAGCCTTAGCAGTAACATCAGCCATGAAGGTGAAAACAACATTTGGAGGTGGTAAGAGGAAGAAAAGAAGTAGAACGAGGAAAACAACAAAGAAACATGGAGGAAGTATAAGAAGAAAACGTCGATCAACCAAAAACAAAGGAAAAAACAAGCCTACAGTATGGTCTATGATAAAAAAAAAGGGAGGAGGACTATACCTAAAACCTTACCGTGTGTATTGAATAGGAAAAAACAATAAATAATCCCGAATAAAGAATTGACAAATAAAGAACTGCTTCAATATGCTTCCTGTTTAAAAATACCCTTCTTTAGAGGAGTTTTCATGAAAGACGCTTTACCTAAGAAGATTTGGAGAAACGAGACTGGAATTGTAAATCTAGATAACACCGCAGGATCGGGCACTCATTGGATATGTTATAAAAAACTGGGGGAAAATATTTACTACTTTGATAGTTTTGGAAATCTACTACCACCGAAAGAGCTTCAGTACTACTTTCGCACGTCTGAGAATGTTTTTTATAATTATACTAGAGAGCAACCTGAAGAGACATCAATATGTGGACATTTATGTTTAAACTTTTTAGCTACAAGTGTTGGTCAACTGTAAGATGTCATCGTATACAGTGTCGCTGGTCGGAAATTCATCAACTTTGAAAACTACCCTTTTTCCAGCTCTTCGTTTGCAACAGGGAGTACTATGGGAAGCGGCCTTGTTAGATTTAACAACGTACAACTCTATTCCCAACATCAGTGAAGGTGTTAACAACAAGATACATTACTACAAGACTAAAGATAAAGATGGAAAATATTCAAAACTGGAAGTGATTAGTTTACCAACAGGCTCATACGAGATAGACAATATCAACAAAGTTCTACAAAACTATATGGGAGAGGATAATATACAAATAGTAGGAAACAACAATACTATGAAAGCTGAAGTTACTTCGAAGTATTACATTGATTTTACTAAACAACATTCGATTGGAAAACTGTTGGGTTTCTCTAGTGAAAAACAAGATAATATATTAGAACCTAATAAGACGTATACAGGGGATAGCACAGTGACTATACTCAAAGTTAATTCAATAGATGTAATGTGTAATATTATACAAGGATCCTATAGAAACGGTGAAAACAATCATATATTACACACTTTTTACCCTACAGTCGCACCGGGATATAAAATAGTTGAAAAACCACAAAACTTAGTGTACCTCCCGTTAAACACCAGTTTCATTTCAGACGTTGTAGTGAACATACTAGATCAAGACGGAGACCATATTGACTTCAGAGGTGAAGATATCACTGTGCGAATCCATATAAAATCGTCTGCCTAAAAAATGGGGCTATCATTTGAAAGGAAAGGGTCGACTAGTAAACAGGTCAGTACCTCCTCGGCAGCAGAAGAATTAACAAGTGAAAACATTCGTTTTCTTGAAGACATTGGATTAAAACTTGTGAAAAAACACAACAATGGATATAGCGGATATAACGCAAGGTCCGACATTCGACGAGACCATATGGGAAAAGGAGTATCACATGCACAACCCTTACGCTTCGTCAAAATTGAACAATAACGATGAAATCAGAATTCCTATACAACAACAAGATATTTATACTCTTCCGTGTGAAAGTTATTTATATATCGAAGGAAGAGTAACAAAACGAGATGGTACCGTTGGATCAACTGTTCCGTTCATAAACAATCCCATGGCGTATTTGTTTGACGAAATCAGATATCAAATATCAGGGGTTACAGTGGATTCAACAAAAAAGGTTGGCATTTCTAGTACATTGAAAGGTTTAGCATCTATAACACCGAATGAGAAGAATCTGTTGAGTGTCGCAGGATGGATCGCACCTGAGAAAGACACGTTAACTCCTGACTCATCGGGAAACTTTGATTTTTATGTACCTTTGAAATTATTACTGGGATTTGCTGAAGATTACAGAAGAATAATAATAAATGTAAAACAAGAATTCGTTCTATTGAGAACGTCTAACGATAAAGATTGTATCAAAGCAGCGGCAGGAACAACTGATGCCAATATGGAATGGAAACTAACATTGGACAAGATTGTTTGGAGAGTGCCACATGTACGGCTAAATGATGAACACAGAATTACACTGTTGAAAAAGTTAAAATCGGATCGAGATATAGTAATGCCGTTCAGAAGTTGGGAGTTTCATGAATATCCTGTTTTACCATCAACTCAACGACACACATGGAGTGTAAAGACTTCTACACACTTGGAAAAGGCGAGATACGTGATATTCGGATTGCAAACCAAGAGAAGAAATGTACTTACCGCAAACGCTGGTGAGTTTGATCATTGCAAAATAACAAATTGTAAAGTGTACCTGAATTCGCAGTTTTATCCTTATGACAACATTAATATATCTTTTGAAAAGAAGAGATACAGTGTGTTGTACGATATGTACGCTAGATTTCAAAGTTCCTACTACGGTAGAACAAACATGCCTCTGCTAAGTCCTCAAGAGTTTGTTAGTAAGGCACCGATTGTAATAATTGATTGTTCAAAACAAAATGAATCTGTGAAATCGTCAAATGTTGATATCAAGATAGAAATGGAATTTCAGGAAAATATACCTGACGATACTTCTGCGTATTGTTTAATTTTACATGATAAAATTGTAACATACACACCGCTGTCAGGTATTGTAAAAACAGTTTTGTAGAAAACTTTACCCCCACCACAACATCCGAGTTAAATAGCGGAGCATTGAGACCGGCCTTCATTCGTTTGTGTGACACCGCTTGGGTAACATCGCATATACACAATGAGTTCTCTAACACAGGACAATTCGGAATTAACTCCGTTACTGAAGGAGGAAAATAAGACCGTAGAAGCAAAAAGTTATAAAGGAAATAGACGAGTTTTTAAAGTTTGAGAAAAAAGAAGACAACAAACAAGAAGACAATAGAAAAGAAGAGGAAGAAGAACCAGCCAAAGTCGGCATTAAAAGAAAAAGGAAGTTTGAGGAAAACATTGCAACAGAAATACTAACTGAAGTTTTTCTAAGGATCTTTTACCCGATATCATCATGTTTAAGTAAGAGTATTTCTATTGGACTGAAGAAATCATTAGATTATTCACCTACGGTGATACTGAACCACGGTCCAAGGGTGGTACTGTTCTCTACTAGTGCGTGGGAATCTCTCTTAAAACATTTACATCTAATAGAATGCTACCTCAACAACGGTATGTGTGGAAGGAAAACAAACATTCGACTTTCTGATTGTGACAACGAGATCGATGTAGTTAAACATCGTGCGCAAGTACAAGTACGCATTAGGGACTTGACTCGACATGATAATAAAGTTATACTGACACGTGAAGAATTCCACATCTTCAAATGTGCATCGTCACCCGTTACCAGATACATGAAACAATTGGTATTTTCTAGCTCTATCATAAAGGATTACTTGGTGGACACGTTGGAAAAACAACCGGATAGCACCATACTCTACGGACCTGTGGATACGTCTGTTTTTAATAGAATACCTCATGAAGTTGAAATGTGGCGACAATTGAGAGACTCTAAAAACACCGTAGAAGCAACAGAAGAAGAAGAAGAAGAAGAAGTTGGAGAAGTAGAAAACATTGAACCTGCAAAAGATCAACAAGGTTAATGAGTTAAAACAATAAAATAAAAACTTTGAAAAAATACAAAAAAAAAAATTATGTGAAAGTGGGGTAGGCCTACCGGGGATGGTGCCCACGTTAAATATACACCAACGCGCCTGTAACTGTACGGCCTGGTATTTAAGAATACCTACCGTGGTGTGGAAAACAGTTGATGCAAGACCTCCGACATGGATGGATTAGATATAATCACAAGACCTTGTGTTATAGAATTTCAAGCGTTTCGTGGAAACAATGATAAGTTTATTATCAAGGAATTAATAATTTTAGACTTGCACACATTTGTTGTTTACCCATTTATGTTTGAACCTCCGTTCTCCTGGAACAAACTAAATTCAAAAGCAAAAAGAACAAACGCATGGATGACAAAATATTTCCATCACATACAGTGGTATGAAGGCTATATAGCTTACACTAATCTACACAGTATCATGTTTCAGTTTTGTAAACAATATAATGTTATTTACACAAGAGGATTAGAAAAGAGAAACTGGATACAACGATACACGTACGGAAAAGTCTACGATATATATGTAGACAGGGACTTTACAAATCAACAAGGTCATATTTGTGTAAATACTAACAATCCTAAACATGGACTATCAGAGTGTGCTATACGCAACGCGTACCGTTTAGCGAGTTACTTGAAGGCTGGAAACATATGTGATGGTGTCGGTGGTGGGGGTACCGGAGGGTATAAATGTCCGGTAGTGGTTCGTCCGCAGCACCACTGTTATGACAGACTCCGAGGAGGCAACATATCAGAACACAGCAGCGACTACAAAGATGACAACACCACCGCAGAAGCAGTCTCTTCAAGCACTAGTTGAAATATTCAACACACAATCGAAATCCAACGTTCTATTTACAAAGAAATGTTCAGAGCTAAAAGAAAACCGACACTACATAGTACACAACCTAAGAAGATGGAAACAACACACGGAGAAGCGGTTTTGGTTTCACTCAGCGAAGCCCCCTTCACACAAGGTGATGAAGCAAAATTTCAAGTGTTTCTACCGAAACGATTTGTTCATCTACTGATGAATGTGGATTTGCGGAACATTCAACCTGGATCCTTGTATCTGGTGTCCCACGGATCAAGTGGAAACAACTCTACAGAACTCACTCTGCACGTCTCGCACGAATGATGGATTTTGTAAAGTTCAATTTGTTTGTATTGTAGTTATTCTAGTCAATTGTAAATAGTTGTTGTAAATTGTTGTTGTAAATAAAAAACAAAATAAAAAAAAATTAAACCAACACGGCAGTATATGAAATAAGATACTGCCGTGTTGGTTTTTTTAAAAACCAATTTCGGTGACCTTGACCTACATTTCGGACTTGTAAAATTTTTGCTGTTTGAGTTTTTGGAACTGAACACGGAGTTTAACTTCTTTTTATTGTTTACCCCCACCACAAATTCATTTTATTTAACTTTGTTGTTCTTGTGTATTTTAAGTCAGTATCATCTCGTCAGGCTCTGCGTGAACATGAACACAGACTTATTGATGGTCTTGACCGAGTTGAAACGTGCTAATCCGACATGGAGTTGTCATGACTACAAGTACAAACTTAAATTGATGGAGCACATAGCGCTATCTGTAGAGAAGAGGAAACAACAGTTGAAGTGTTCATCGAAATTACCTCTACGGTTTGGTAAGCATTTCATAGAATGCTTTATTAAATTTGAAGAAAGAACATTTACCCGCTTGTTAGAAAACATTGGACCTGCAGAGTGCGGTGAAGATTTATACAACACTCTGATGATGAAGATAAAAGGCGAACCCGTTTCTGAATAGAAGGAGGACAAAGTTGAGTGGTGGGGGGTAAAGTGGTGGGGGTAAAGTAGTAGTGGTGGGGGAGAAACCGAGTCCCTAGCGGACGTGCTGGCGCTACATCACTTCGCATCCGGCTGTCGAACAGTGCACATCTCGCTCCTATTACAACAACAACAACAATAAGAAGAAATGAAAACATGTCTATGAAAGCTGTAACTTTTGAACGTACTGTAAATAATTATTGTTGCGATTTGAAATGTTTTAAACTACCGGAGGATCAAGTTGATGGACTAGCTTGTTCTAAATGCAAGTGTTATAGTTATTGTGAATGCAATTGTAAAACATACAAATCAACACGCAAGAGTGCAATTGACGAAATAACTCGAAGGCTCAGTTTACTTTTACGTCGAATGAAAAGAGAGTGATCATGTCTCTTAGAATAAAAACCATCACCTACAACACTGTTCATTTATCGACTCTGCACGATCTGCAAGTATTCACCGAGGAGTTGAAAGATCTCCTGATGACTGGTTACACCGTGACTTTAGAAGTGTTTGCAACAACGAATAGCAACAACAACTATCGTTCAGACTTGGAATATGTACCACCACCACCACAAACAACATCGATGAGAAGAGGGACTGAAGTAGTAGTAGAAGAAGAGAGAAACAAAATTTGAAAAATACAAAAACACTATTCCGTAATTATTGTTTCCAGTGTTGCCAACCTAAAAAATTCCCTCACAAAAATTCCCTCACTACAAAATTTCCCACACACACACAGATCTTGTACGAATTATTGTTTTCGTTACAATACTATTTGTTGTTGATTACAAAGTGTTGTTCTTCAAAACAAATACAGATCTTGTATGAATCGTATTCGTTTTTGAGTAACCAATTTTTTGTAATCAACAACAAAAATAGTATTGTAACGAAAACAATAATTCGTACAAGATCTCTTTTTTAAAACTTACTTTGGATGACCTTGAACTTTAAATCGTGACGTCACCAATTAACGTCCCCGTGACGTCCTCAGCCACGTCACACTCTAATATGACGCAGGCCAACTTTTCTTTAAATTTTTGACAACCGGAAGTCATCAATTGAGCCAGCAGCCCTAGTTTCACACTACTAAAATCTACCTGGAGGAGCTACCATTCTTCCCAGATAACGAAGAAATGGAGGCATCAACAAGCCGACCTTCAGCCAAAATAAAACCTATGCAAAAATAAAAAAATTAAAAAAAAACCTCAAAAACAGTTTTAACCTTCACCTTCACCCAATATTCCCTACCAACCAAACCATATACCGTTCAACTAATAATAGAGGAGTTGGACATTGAATTAAGAAATTACACCAATAAGCTCCCCTGTTAAACAAGGTTTACTTGTAACGTAAATTGATCAATCAAAAGTGAAACAATATCTTAAACTATAATAGTTAAATAATAAGTCAATTTACAATTCGTTTACTCAACTTAAATTCTTTACAAACGAGCAAGATATATGAGGTGGCCAACGATTGTCCGCCTAGCTACAATTAAAACTGCACATTTTTTTTGGTTAAACAACCTAGGGACATATTGTATGAATCCCCCTACTTGGTCATAGAACAAAGACTTAAAACATATAAAACCATCCATCAAGGGCACGGGTGGTTAAATTAAGAATGTAAATCTGTTAAGTCGATAACACAGAGATACAAGTAAATCACTTAAAGTGTTGTTTGTTTATAGCTGCATAAATTCTCCGACCGGTGATTAACATCGAGGCAGAGGACGGGGGGGCCCCCCGGACAGTCCTCCATTTTGCCACCCGACCACTCCCCCCACAACTCCTGTCAGCCCGCCCATTCAGACCGGCGGGCCAGACGCCATGTCTTTCAACAGATAAAACTCACAAAAAAAACCCAACCTGCTTCCTACACATTACCAAAACCATCCGCTATAAACAGTTTTTCACAACGGACTATCAAGACGCAGTTACAAACAACAATACTCAAGCCACAATTAAGTTATACTACTAAATCTAATTAAGTCAACACTGCCGCGATTACCAGCAACAGAGCATACTATTTCTTGCTAAGCTGCTACTAAACTTAAAGCATAGAATATATCAATAAAGCTAAGCACTTATTTTAAACAGCATACTTAAGCTACAATCCTACTACATTTATTCTAACATACTAAGACGATATGGAGATTCGGTGTTTCAGCAGTAAAACAATTTAAAGACTGACAATTGAAAGTTTGACAACTTAAAGTAAACACAGATCCTTCCTGCTGCCGACATAAAGAAAACCGATCAAGCAACACCATATATAGGCGGTATCCTACCTGCCAAACTAACAAATCTATTCTAAATAATACACACCCTTTCTCCACAGACCCCTGTTAAGCTACCACAAGACCATAAAAACAAACAATAAAGTACATGCTACCAAACTGTGGCTAGTAAACAAACCACACAATATATGTTAAGCTAGTTATAAGAATAAAAATAGCAAACATAGCAGTTAGTACAGCAACATTGCAAAACTAACAAGACTATTTTAAACAACACACACACACTCTTCTCACTACAGATCTACGTTAATATAAGCTATTAAAGCATAGAAACCAGCAAACATACTACTTAATATAATATTTTAAGCAACACATACACTCTTCTCACCACAGATCTACGTTAATATAAGCTATTAAAGCATAGAAACCAGCAAACATACTGCTTAATATAACATTTTAAACAACACACACACTCTTCTCACCACAGATCTATGTTAATATAAGCTATTAAAGCATAGAAACCCGCAAACATACTGCAAGCTAGTTATAATTTATAGCTCAAACATATATAGTACTGCTTTACAAAGTCGAGTGCCTGCCTAGGTATCACTACATAACAGACAATAGTCACTGAGGACAACAATATTCACTCCAAACCACTGCAGCAACTGTACAAGCAATAGGATCCAAAACAACAGTAGACCACCACACAGCATAACATAATGACAACAATAAATCTAAATCACAGCCTCCGGTAGGGGATCTAAAACAACAGTAGGCCACCACACAGCAGAACAACAATAAATCACAGCCTCCAGTAGGCATGCTGGACCCGTACAACCTGTACAGGGAAAAATAGCAATAACAACACCTAAAGCTAACACTTACTTTCTGGTGAGAGTAGGTGAGAGACTTCCAGTGAGTAGAAGCAGACTGTGCTCAGTACATGGGCTACTCCCGGTATATATACGATTCGCCAAGGATGTTCCGGGAAAGTACGCACTCTACAGAGTGAGCGACAATTTTACAAGTCCCAAGGTGGCCGAAGCCCCTTCCAAATCATATAAAAGCGGGCCCAGGCAGCGATCAGAATCACAGTCTCCCAGCAACATGGCTTCTGCTCCTCAGTACTTGCTGTGTTCCACTTGCCAGGAAGCTTTTTTCCTGACGGAAGAGGCCCGGGCTAGACACGGGCTATTGTGCGCCGCCATCCAAATGTTGTCGTCAGCTGCCCAGCTTAGACGACCGGCTGTCCATCATCTACAGCCAGACACCAGCCTACCAGCCACCAGTTCACCAGCCACCAGCTTACCATCCACCAGCTCACCAACCAAACCAGCCACCTCAGCCACACGCCGGCACTTATCCGCTAAGAGGCCTTCTGAACGTGACAGAGTCAGTAAAAAAATAAAGGCATGCCCAAAAGCCTCAAAGACTGCAATAGCTGCAGCTGTGGCGGCTACCAGTCAACCTTCTCCACCTACACTGCCAGTCACGGTGAAAAAGGCACTTTCTAGTGCCAAAGACTTTGTGATCGCCAACCCCAACGGATACTACAGGGATCTGGCCACGTTTCTGGAAGCGGCCACTCCATTACTGACTACATTACTACAGGATGAGGCTTCAGCACCAGGGACGTCACTGAAATACTACCTACTTCTCGAAGCCCTGTACGACCATCCTGAAGACATACAGGACTTATTCAACTTCAAGACGACCACGAAGACGCTACACTCTACGGACAGCCTAGATAAGATGCTACAAGATGACACCGCCAAAATTCTGCAAGAGTCTTCCAAAGCAGAGATGAAGGGGAGCGGATGGAGTCTCGTAGCACCTACCACTTTGACTCTTCATGTAAGTTTACTTAGACATGTTAAATCTCCTGGGCACTTTATTCCATCACCAAAGAAACTTAGAACAAGAAAAGCCACTATTAACATACAAAACTCTGACCAAGCTTGCTTTAAGTACTGCCTATTGGCAAAATCACTTCCGCAGAACGTAGACTATGACCAAGTTAAACTCGATGAAAACTCCTTCACTAACGTACCGAACAATTACAACTTTGAGGGACTACAGTTTCCGTTACCTCCATCAAAAATTCCACTTTTTGAGCGGCGTAATCCCGGCAGTAGTATAAATGTGTTTGAAGTGGGCCCTGACTTTCAAATCGCTCCCTACAGAATAGCCGATCAGGAACTGGCCGATCACACGGACCTTTTGTGGATCAAAAACGATCAAACCTCACATTACGTGCTAATTACAGATTTTTCCAAATTGGTCAAACCTCAAATCGTAAAGGGGAGCAACAGAATAGTAGTCTGTAAACGATGCTTTTCACACAAGGAGACACGTAGATGTCAGCCTGAAACCTGGCTGGCAGAACACACCAGGTTCTGCGGTAAACATCAGCCTTGTAATGTGATGCTACCCTAAGAGGGGGACAACCAATTAAAATTTGCCACTTACGAGACTGAAATTCCCGTACCAATCATAGTAACAGCCGATTTTGAGGCCACTTTGCGGCCCACCGCTAGCACTGACATGTCCTACCAAGTGCACGAGCCAAACAGCTTTTGCACACTTGTAAAGTCCACTCTGGCTGACTCACTGTTAAACGAGGTGGGCATATCGACTGAACCTCACTTGCAGCGTTCGCAAAACGCCGCCCAAGCTTTTCTATTGCACATAAAAGACTTGGCCCAGCGTGTGTAATCTTTATATTCATGTAACCTCCCCGTAGGACCTATGACTGAGGAACAGACAGAACGTCACAGACTAAAATCCAACTGTGACCTTTGTGAGCGCTCGTTCAACGAGACCTCAGAACAGTATGGTGACAAAACAATAGACCACTGTCACATCACAGGCACCTACAGACATACATTGTGCAACCGATGTAACTTACGCTGTCAAGTTCCAAACTTTATACCGGTCTACTTCCACAACTTCAGCGGTTACGATCAAGCTTTTATCATTAGGAATCTGAACTGTTTAAAAGGATGTGAGGTAAATGTGCTACCATCGAACAGTGAAAAGTACATATCTGTATCTGTTCGAGTCGGTCGTATGTGGATACGATTCCTAGACTCGTACCGGTTAATGGCTGAAATCCTAGCCAACTTGGCAGCCGGATTGGCCGAAGTGGAACTTGTGGAAAGCTCCAAACTCGTGCCAGCCGACCAATTGCACTTTATCAAATACAAAGGGGTGTACCCATATGATTATGTTACATCACCCGCAGTGTTTGATGAACCTCAACTTCCAACCCGCGAAAAGTTTTATAACCAACTAAACGATGAGCACATAAGTGAGTCAGATTATGAAAAGGCGTTGGCAGTGTGGAACGGTCTGCAAATGACCACCTTTGGAGACCACCACGATTCCTATCTTAGACTTGACGTGTGTCTACTGATGGACACTCTGGTCTCTTTCCGCAACACCTGCCTACAGTCGTACAGAATTGACTGTTGCCACCATTACACCGCTCCAGGTCTGTCGTTCAGCGCCATGCTACGTATGACAAAAATGACGCTGGAACTGATAACTGACGCTGATCAGATGCTGATGATTGAATCGGCTATCAGAGGAGGACTGGTGCAGTGTAATCTACGGTACGCTAAAGCTAACAATATGTTGTTGTCGGATCAGCACGACTACAAAGAAGACGAACCGTCTAGCTACCTACTATATCTAGACTGTGTAAACCTGTATGGCAAGGCCATGACATCGTTTCTGCCATACGGAGACTTTAGGTGGGTGGACACAGCACCAGACTGGTCCTCATTGCCAACTGACTCTCCATACGGGTTTATATTAGACTGTGACGTAGAGGTACCTGCAACTCTACATGACAAGTTACAAGACCTACCTTTGTTGCCTGAGCTAGTGATACCCCCTGGTGGCAGCAGTAAAAAGTTGCTTGCCACACTGTACAACAAAAAGCGTTACGTGGCTCACTATACGGTGTTCCAACAGGCCGTACAACTTGGTCTGAAAGTGACTAAAGTACATCGGGCGCTACGCTTTTCACAATCCCCGTGGATGAAGAAATTCATCGACTACAATGCTGACAAAAGATCTGCAGCAACTAATGCGTTTGCTAAAGCTTTTTACAAGCTCATGAACAACGCCTGTTACGGAAAGACGATGGAGAATGTCCGCAACAGAGTTGACATTCGCATTGTCACCACGGACAAGCAGTTTCAAAAGCTTGTCTGCCAGACCCATTTTGTTGAGCGGAAAATAATTTCCGACGATGTAGTAGCAGTTCAGATGAGACGGAACATTGTAAAAATGGACAAACCAATTTACGTTGGTATGACTGTTCTTGACGTGTCCAAAGTCCACATGTACCACTTTCATTATACGCTGATGCAAGAACATTTCAAAGCTCCTGCTAGCAAATTGAAGCTAGCGTATATGGACACGGACGGACTGATTTATTACATCACAACAGACCAAGATCTTTACACTGTACTTAAACAGCCCCCTTTGTCTCAACACTTGGACAGGTCTGGGTATCACGACACGCATCCTTTGAGAGACGATACCAACAAAGAGAAGCTCGGTACATTCAAAGACGAGTGTAAAGATCGAGTCATGTTTGAATTTGTAGGGCTAAGACCTAAGATGTATGAATACCGGTTTAGCTCTACAGATAAAACTGAAAAGCTAAAAGCTAAAGGCATCAAAGGTAGCTATGTGGAGAAAAACATCCGTTTCCACCACTACAAAAACACTTTGTTTTCCAAGGAAACCTGCGATAAGGCCCACTTCAACGTGATCCGTAGCAAATCGGCACGTATAATTTCCACTACTATAGTAAAAAAAGTCTCTGTCAGCTGAAGATGACAAGAGACAAATTTACAGTGTGGAATACGTACGTTACCCTACGGACCCTACAAACTCGGTGAGGAGGACACCACTGTTGAGACTCACAATGATTAGAAACCCTGATACGTTGTACGAACTAGCCCTGAAAGGCACTTGTGACACCTTTGACACCACTCAAGACGTACCACCAGAGTTTGACCAATTACCAACCTCCATACAACGCCACTTGAGACAACGACTTAAAAGAAAATGGATGCGGGAAACTGAACTGCCTGATGACCCGTATACATACGAGTACCGCTACCATGAATTGACTTTACTGGACAAAGACGAGTTCATAATGATCACTAATCATCCACGTAACATGTATCCTGCATACTGGCCAAGACTGTCGTACGCTGACTACGTGGCAGGTGAACGTAACAGTGCACACATTTACTTTAACTACTATGAATTTACAATTGGACAGAGCGAGACACCGCCGTTATTGTTGTGCCGTGACTGCTTCTTAGCAACCAGTTTACCCAGCGACGGCGGACACTGGACTACCGTTGACTGTCAGGCACACTGGAATGACTTGAACTGGACATTTCACTATGTAAACAAACACCTTGTAACAAGCAAGCCCAGGAGGTTGAACAAAATTCTACGGTCAAGCGACAGCTGGTGTGACAGATGTATCTTGACGCCACTGTTTGACGTACACGACTATGACGGTTGCAGCACTCAGACTCACATGCATGATCTTGACGATACTGACGAAGACAATGACCATGGCAGTGAAACTGATGAGTTCGTAAGGACTCTATTATGGGACGCCTACGTACACTAACTGGTGACTCACTACGACAATTATTATTGTATCTCCTTTGTATAGCTTTAGTTAAACAATTTTTTTATTTTTCGTACATATTATTGCATTCATATTTTTGTACCATTCATTGTTAGATTAAACCAATTTTTCTGAGCTACTATTGTATCTTTAACTTTGTTAAAATATTTGGTCGTCACTGAAAACCAGCAAATCAGTATTTTTATTAAAAAAAAAGGAATATTTAGTCATTATTGAAAATCTTTGACCACATGTATTTAATGTATTCTTAAACACATTCCCCATTTACATTCTCTATTAAACTCTAAACGTGTCCAATTAATCTCTGTAAATACGACTTTATTTCATCTCAAATGTTAAACTTAGATGTCACGTAAATATCAGTTTAATGTCAATCCATGGCATCTTTAACTATGTTAAATATATTTAGTCGTTACTGAAAATCAGAAAATAGCTATTTGTATTAAAAAAAGGAATATTCAATCATTATTGAAAATCTTTGACCACATGTATTTAATGTATTCTTAAACATATTCTCCATTTACATTCTCCATTTACATTCTCTATTAAACTCTAAACTTATCCAATTAATCTCTGTAAATATGACTTTATTTCATCTCAAATGTTAAACTTAGATGTCACGTAAATATCAGTTTAATGTCAATCCATGGCATCTTTACCTATGTTAAATATATTTAGTTGTTACTGAAAATCAGAAAGTAGCTATTTGTATTTAAAAAAAGGAATATTCAATCATTATTGAAAATCTTTGACCACATGTATTTAATGTATTCTTAAACATATTCTCCATTTACATTCTCTATTAAACTCTAAACTTGTCCAATTAATCTCTGTAAATATGACTTTATTTCATCTCAAATGTTAAACTTAGATGTTACGTAAATATCAGTTTAATGTCAATCCATGGCATCTTTAACTATGTTAATTATATTTAGTCGTTACTGAAAATCAGAAAATAGCTGTTTTTATTAAAAAGGAATATACAATCATTATTGAAAAATCTTTGAACACACGTATTTAATGTATTCTTAAACATATTCTCCATTCAGATTCCCTGTTAAACTCCAAACTTGTTTAAATAATCTATGAACTTTATTTATCAACTTGAATGTTAAACTTAGATGTTAGTGTTATGTATCAATAATTATCAGTATTAACTTTTCTACTCTACCAATTGTAAATAAACATTTACTGTACACCTACCTTGCCAATAAATGCTTGCTTTGTTCCAAAATCTTCTTTTTTTCCTTAATCAACCTTACTACACGATGGAGGGGTATATGCAAACAATCAATAAGACATAGTTTAGAATAAGTTATTTTATTGTACAGAGTAAAGTAATTAGTTGTTGCAGTATTTTAGATTGTTAAGTACAAAATCTATTAGGTTAGAAACACAATAGCGTCGCACCTCTGAATCTATCCACATCGATGTAGCAGTAGATGGTGACCAGTAGTTGTCATCGTAATCGTCTGAAACAGCAGCCGCTACTTTTAGACGTTTTTCGTCGAGATCTTGCAGGAATTTCGGCAGGTCGTTTGACACTTGTTGTATTACCTCAGGGCTTAGTGTACCACTTCCACCTCTGACATTAGGTAATGGCTTGTACCTACGGGTAAAGTAACGTCCATAGCGATGTACCAATTGTTGAACTATGGGCGACCATTCGGCTATGACTGAGCGATATGCTTCTATGCAGGGAAACATACGTTTGAGAGCCGACCATCCAGCGGAGGTAAACGGAATTGGCTGTGGATTGGCTGACATCAAAGGCGTTGGAGGCTCAGTGATGGTTTGTCTAAAGTTGCGAACCACCAAACTCGTGTCCGTTGTGGCCGCCGGCTCCAGACATATGCCGTTCAAATAGAGTGGATAGAATCGTACGCCTTCTTCAAAGAAGCGGTCTACTGTGTTCAGTACAGCACTACTGCGTAGTCCAATCAGGTCTTCAAAGGTCAGGTTGGCGTGTTGTTGTCCATTTACGAGGTAGATAGATGGATTGTAGTCTCCAGCGCACTCAAGACCGACCACTGCGAAAGCTTCTGCTGCTACCTTGTAGGCTTGACGTAAAAGTAGACGTGGTTCCCATGGTTTTAACTGCGGTGGCGGTGGTGGCGGGGTTTGATGCTTGTAGGTGTAGTAGTTCACTTGAGGAGGCAGTGGTGGTGGTGCAGGTTGAGCATTGTCATCTGTAAGCGTTGCTAGTAACATTTCCACATCCATAACCGGTTTTGACGATGATGGTAGTTCGACTGCCTTACTTTTGCGACGTTGCTTCACTACTTTATTCAAATCTTTGCGTGCTGCAGGCAGTGTGCGTGGTGTCTGATCCATGACTGACGCTAGATCCCCCCCCCCACCTCATGGTGCTCAGCAGGTAGACCGTCAAGGCTGCCGACCAGACAACCTTGAGCTGCTGCAGACATGTTCCAGCAGGTATAACCACGCCCTAGATGACCTCACCAGACAGCCTTGGTATGAGCTGCTGCAAATATTCCTCTAAATCTATTTCTTGCGCTAAACGTTTTACAAGCTCACGTAAACGTACTTCTAACCAAAGTAACTGATCGGCCAAATCTGTTTTGCTAACATAAAATTGTTTTACATAACCTGTATTTAGTGATCTATCACCATCTTCAGCCCGTAACTCCCCCTCCTTTGGCCGCTTAAGCGGGTGGCCAAATTTGTCTATTGATGCTCGCATGAAAGTGACAATGGTCAGTGAGAGACAGTTATTTTATAGTTTGATCTTGTTTGAGAATCTCTTCTTCAAGCACTCTTCTTAAATTCAATTTTAAATTCTCGTTTCCAATCGCGTCTGTAATAGTCTTGACAAGTGTACGTAAACGCTGTTCTAACTGCACAAGTTTATCTGATAGTTCGCTACGACTTACGTACAGTTTTTCCAAGTAACCTCTGTCCACAGTCTGGGTACTGACTGTACGTACTCCACTTGGCTCCTCTTCCTTCCCCTCCTCCTCCTCCTCGTAAATAATGGACATTGAACGTCCAAACTTGTCGATCAGATAATGCTGTTTCATTGCAGAATATAGACTGAATATATTACTAGCCTAAGTTGCATTATATCCAACTGCGGCTGTTCATACCAAGCCACTTAACGTACATTTTTTTCCCTTTTCTTTTGAGAATTTTTTCCACTAAATATGTGTCTGGATAGTTTGTTTTCTGCAACTCTGCCTCGTAAAAAGCTCCTTTAATATCATCACCTTTTAAGTCGCGAAAATAGTAGACTGGAGGTTTAGTGGGTTTCACTTGATAAATGGTAAAGAGTTCTGTACTCCAAGATGGCGTGTATCCCTTATTGAACAGTGTCTTGTACTTTGATACTCTTACAGTATCATTGATTTTAAACTTCATTTTATGGGGAACAGATCGAGGGTTTAGTTTATCTTTCAATTGTTTTTCATGTTTTGCTGTCACGTCTTTAGGTCGCATTCCAGTAGACCTGTGGACTCTCACGTTGTATAGTTTTAAAAGTTGTGGTAATAGTGCTAGCCACTTGTAATTTCCCTGTAAGCTAAACTCCTTCCAAAGCCATGACTTTAAGGTTCTGTTAAAACGTTCCACTACAGATGCCTTCAAGTGTGTAAACGTGCTATATAGGTTTATACTATGATCGTTCATCAAGTTGCGAAACTCTTTGTTGTAAAACTCTGTACCATTGTCACATTGTAAATTGGCCGGCACCCGAGGGTGACTTTGTTTCAAAACTGTACGCATGGCGGCTGTTACGCTGCTTCCTTTTTTGTCACGGACCGGTACTAACCAAGCGTACTTGGACAATACATCAATCACAGTCAATATGTACTTGTTACCTTTGTTAAAGCGTGCATAAAGATCCATTTGACATAAGTCCGCCTGCCACAAATCATCAATACCCTTGACGTAAACTTTGCGTCTGGTAAAATGTTTTCTGGCCGGCTTGTGCAACTCGTTGATAATGCCTCTTCGAGCAACTTCCATATTCTGACACTTTAAGTTATTCAATTATTCTATTTAAACGCAACGAGTTTACTATATGTTCAATTTCCTCATTATGAGCGGTGTGGCCGGCTTTTTGTGACATCATAAGTAGTCTAAGTCTGTTTATTAGTTTGTTAACATTAAACTGTACAATACCTTTACCAAGTGAACCTTTTGCTTCCCCCTCCTCCTCCTCCTCCTGTACTTTTTCCTCCGTCTTTTGACGCGTAGGAAATAGGACAGAGATTACAGACAGGTACTTTTTACCTTTATTGCAGTTTACTGGCTTTTTGGCAGAATACATTTGCCGATGCGCGTTTGTTAGCTTTAGGATTTCTCTGTAAGCATTCAAATCGTCTACGTCAAGTAGATCCTTGTTTGGCTTTTGTTTAAACAACAGTTCCAACAAGCCGATTGTAGCTTTGTACTTGCGGTTTCACACAATGACTTGTAACTTTTCGAAAGCAATCTTGGAATTGCCAATTACAGTTCCTCCCCTACCATCTGCTCTTACACCGTACGTACTATCGAGCTGGGTACGTTCTTTTGGATCAGATAATTTTTTTAAGTATGCCCGTACAATAGGTATTACATCCACATCCGTCTGCGTCGATGTATCCATAGTTTTGTTTAAATCTTCCCCATCTTCTTCTTCTTCTTCTTCCTTTTCAATCTTTGCTTCCTTTTTTATCTCCTTTTTTACACTAAACGGTGGCGGTGGTGGGACGTTTTGTAATGCTTCCTGTACAGTTTTCTGTAGCGGCAGTACAATCGGCTTGGCCTTTTCTTCAAAATACCGTGTCATATCGTCAGTGCTGCGCAACAGATCTTTATATTTCTTTCGTACCGCACTAGTCATTTTGATAAGTTCCTCCTTTACTTTTCGCTCTCGATTAAGTTCTTCGACACGTCTGTTCATTGTGCTAAAATGAGCCATGCACGCGCTCTTGGGTCCTTTATATATCGCTAATGAACGTGTCTAAACCACATCTGTAGCGACCATTATTCTTTTCACAGTCCTTGTTGATGGTGACAAATCCGTAGGGCGAGTTGCGTTCCCAGCACTCTTTGCATAGTTCTTTAACCCTCAAGCACATACGTGGGGTGCTGACGGCACCCCGGTGTTGCAAAATAAGGGAAATTTTGTTTTTGGGGTTGGCATCACTGCTGACCTTGGCAGTACCTTTCCATTGCATCACCCTTGAGTCAGTCTGCTGCCTGACAGTATCAAATCCGGCCGTTTGTCGTGGTTATAAACAGTTTTGTTCCATAGGGTGCTGACAACACCCCACGTATACAATTGTGTTATTATTTTTTTGTGTGTTTAATTGCAATAGTTTTGGGGTTTTTTTATAAATACTCTTACTTTACTTTACTCTTACTCTTACTACTCTTTATAAATGCTTTTTGGTAACAAAAGCATGTAAAATAGCAAATCTTGAACCAGTTCAGCCTGACGCAGCCAATGCCCGAACAGCTGGAAGATGCACCGTATGCCCAAGAAAATCAGACAAGAAAACGAAGTTTTATTGCAACGCCTGTCAGAAGTACATGTGTTTGAACCATACGAAAAATATCTGCCATGACAGCTTTACAAAGAAAACTATAGAAAGTTCGTCAAGCGGTGAAGACTAAACTTGAACTGTATCTTAAGCAATGATCCATTCAGTTTGTATTAAAATTTTCTCTAATTTCTTGAACTTTTATAAAATAAACAATATTTATATAAAAATATTTTTTTTTTTTTGTAAAAACCTTTTCTCTATTGTAAAACATATAATGGTACAAAGGTGTGATGAATAAAACGCCAAAATACTCATAAATAAAATTAAGAAACATGGGGTGTAGCTAGCACCCCACGTATGTACTAATGTAACTTTCAACCACGTATGTGCCTGAGGGTTAAACTGATCAAAGGTCATATCGCCATTTACATGATCGCTGTACACGTGTTTCAAGTTCAGTTCGTCCTGTTTGAACAGCATAATGAGGTTCACATTGTCTCGCAATAGGTGTTTGGGTAGGCGTGCATACGTTTGAGTAAGGTAAAAAGAATCCGTGTTCATATGTCGACCCATGCTAAAGAAACGTTTCATTTGCTCTTGACTTCCATCGCTGGCTACATCATCAAATATGATTACAGAATTTGGGCGCGAAGTGTCAAGCACATATTTACTGTCGCTGTATGTAAAGTAACCAATTTCCGGTATTAGTTTGAACATTTGTGCCAACAGTTGATATTTCGGCTGTTGTAATGATTTGCTATACACATACAGGTTGGCAAACTTAAGACCCAAGGGGTCAACAATTAGTCTGTACATTAAATTAGTCTTGCCACAGATAGATGGTCCACATATGACGCAACGAATGCTTGCCGGCATCAGTGGTCCATGTTTGGAGGACAAGGTGGACTGCTTCTTTTTTAGTAAAGCGTCCAGCACATCGGTGTTTATGGCGAATGTAGTACTTTGCTTTTTGAATTTAATCTTTACACTGATTTGCAAGGATTGATGCCACTCCTATATAAAGAGCTAGTCTTGTAGAAGTCGTTTCATTATGAGAAAACCGCGCTACGGAGGCAGAGGGCTGATTAATAGCATAATCGACAGGCTTCCTTTTGAACTGAATTTAAGCGGTTATAACTTTTGTGGTCCAGGCACAAGGCTCCAGGAGCGTTTAGCAAGAGGTGACCGAGGTATTAACCCGCTAGACGAGGCGTGCAAAGAACACGACATCGCTTACAGTCGACACAAGGACTTGGAGTCACGACACAAGGCGGATCGCATATTAGCAGATAAGGCTTGGAGCCGTTACAAGACGAAAGACGTACCGTTTGGGGAAAAGGCAGCAGCTTGGTTTGTACCAAACGCTATGAAGGCGAAAACAGCGATGGGTAGTGGTATAAGGAGAAGGAAACCGAAGAAGAAGGGCTTGACTTTTGGAAAGATAGTCAGCCACGCCAGGGAGGCCGTACGTGGTTCTGGAATTGGTAGAAAGGACAACAGCAGCAGGACGTTGAAACGTACAGCGCAGATAGCCTTGAACGCTATTGCGCGGCTAAAGAAGAAACATGGTAGTGGCAACAACAACTTTAGGAGAATGAAAAAAAGAACGTGTCTTGGCGTTGCCGAAAATTGGAGGGGTTCTACCGTTACTGCCGATATTTGCTGGCCTTAGTGCTATTGGCAGTTTGGCAGGAGGTGCAGCTGGAGTGGCCAAGACCATTGCTGAAATTAAAGATGCTTCAAAAAGGCTGGCAGAGCATCAACGTCACAATGAGACTATGGAAGCGATTGCTTTACGACGAGGTAGAGGACTCTACTTACAACCATACCGAAAGGGTCTTGGTCTCCACATGACACCCTACTCAGCGGTGCGAAAAAACTATTAAAGTTGTTGCCCGACCGCGCGTTGTACGACAAGGATTTGACGTTCTACGCTCAGCTCTTTGCAATTCCTAATTTTAGAGGAGTTTTTATGCGGGATGCTTTGCCATTACGACCTTGGGAAAAATGAGTCTACCATTGTGAATCTCGACAGCAGCAGTGGTGCTGGCACCCCACTGGGTCTGTTTCAAGAAAAAGGGCAATCGAGTTGATTACTTTGATAGTTACGGAGATCTACAGCCTCCAGTAGAAGTGCAACGCTACCTAAAGGGCAACTTCATATCTTACAATCGTACTGACTACCAGTCTGTACACACAGAGAGCACGATTTGTGGACACCTATGTTTAGCATTTTTACTGACCTAATAAATTGCTTATTAACCCATGTTTGCGAGTGTTTTACTCAGTCATGTCTCTAACGCTTACTTTCAGCGGAACAAAGTCGGAGCTTGGGTCGGAATTTTTTCCACCCATACATTTGAATGATGACGACGTTTGGGAAGTGGGTCTACTTAGTCTTGAGACTTACAACTCAATACCTAATGTGGACAGTACAAACAATCTACTTCACTATGGTGCCGATGGTGGGGTGCTTTCTATACCAGAGGGTACGTATAGTGTTGATCAGATTTCAGCCTATATACAGGCTGAACTGAGTAAGTTACCCAACAGACCTGTCGTACGAATTACCGTGAGCAACAGTACTCTCCAAACGAGCATCAAGTCCTCGGTTTTAGTGGACTTTACAAAGGAGAACTCGATTGGTGGGTTGCTGGGGTTTAAGAAAGAGGTTATTAAACCCGCTCAGGTAGCTACAAGTGGAATGGTGGACATCTTTCGGATCAACACGATTCGTGTTGAATGTAATATTGCCACCTTCTTCTTATGTTAATGGAATGCCGGCCCATGATATTTATCAATTCTTTCCCACCGTGCTGGCCGGCTATAAATTGGTAGAAACCCCGAGTCCAGTCATTTATGTACCTGTCACCGTGCATAATATTGAAAACGTCACCCTACGGATTACCGATCAAGACGGTAAATTGGGTGAATTTTCGTGGAGAACGTATTACGATACGGCTACATTTAAGGAAGCAGTAATGGGTTTCGTTTATTGGAGTAGGAAGCCAACCTATTTAATGGCGGCGCGCAGATATAAGTTTACTAGTGACAATCGATCTGTCAAACGATTAACACGTACAAATCGGAGATTCTTGCAATCCCTAGGATATACTACCATTACATAATGAACGATATGTTGGACATTATGCAGAGTGTTGCCGTTTGATGATACGGTCACACATATGGAGTGGCATACTCATCTTCCCTACGCTTCAATGACTTTGAACAATAATGATGAAATACGTTTACCAATACAGCAGCAGGATTTGTGTGTAATACCATCCCTTTCTTATCTATATGTTGAGGTAAGCTACTTTTAAGCGGATGCAACGCTACTGCCGCAACAAAGTTTGTCAATAACGCAATAGCTTTTCTCTTTGACGAGATGCGGTATGAATTGAACGGTGTAGAGATTGACAGGGTGAAGAATCCTGGTATTACTACTACACTAAAGGGGTATGCGTCACTGAGTGAATTGGAACTGAAGAGTACCGGATGTTTGGGCCTCTACGTCTGCTAATCTGTTGCACAGACTCGATGAAGATAATGTTGACAAGAAGGGGAACTTTAGCTTTTGTATACCTCTTAACCGACTTTTTGGTTTTGCCGAAGATTACAAGAAGATTATGGTGAATGCACGCCATGAGCTGGTATTAATTAGGTCTTCTGGTGACAAGAATGCTGTTATGTGGGATAAGGACTCACCAACTGCCACTGTGGAATCCATTAAAGTTAAGTTGGATAAGTTAAACTGGCGAATGCCTTACGTAACTTTAAGCGATAAGCAGCGTGTACAGCTGCTAAAGTATTTGAGTCGGGGTACTAGCATACCTGTGGAGTACAGGTCATGGGAATTGTATGAGTATCCGGCGCTGCCAAATACTTCACGGCAAACTTGGGCTGTAAAAACTGCTTCTCAACTGGAAAAACCAAGGTATGTGATCGTGGCTTTTCAAACTGGCCGAAGAAACGAAATGGAAAAGAATGCTGCTCACTTTGATCATTGTGATTTGACCAATTTAAAATTACATCTTAACTCAATCTCATATCCGTATGATGATTTAAAACTGGATTTTGGAAACAATCATTACGCAGTTTTGTACGACATGTATACTCGTTTCCAAGAGAGTTATTATGGAACAATTACGCGCCCACTGTTGAGCAGAGAACTGTTTAAAAGAATCGCGCCTATTGTAGTGATCGATTGCTATAAGCAAAACGAGACCTTGAGATCCGCACCTGTTGATATACGCATTGATTTTGAGGCAGCTAACCAGTTTTCTCAAAACACCTGCGCTTACTGTCTAATTATTCACGATAAATCGTTTACCTACGATCCCTCTACAAATCTTGTTCGCAAACTTGTTTAGGGGGCGTGGCTTAGTGCTATAAATTGGTGGGCTGAGGTTACGCTACAGTCAGTGCAGCATCATGGTCAGAAAGGCAGTCATCGACTTTAGCGCTTTTGCCGCCCAGGACGGTACGTCTATAATCAAGGAGCTCTCCATTATGGACGTTGACACAATGTGTGTTCAACACTGGATCTTTAGACCACCAAAAGAAAACACTCCTTCAGGCTGGAATGACACTGTGCGCCATAACGGGTGGCTAAGTAAACACTATCACGGGCTGGATTTTGATGCTGGATTCACTGACTACAAGATGCTGGGTGAGGCGCTGCAAAGCACTTGTGCTGACATAGAACTACTCTACACGTCGACTCTGGAAAAATCAAAGGTACTGGGGCGACTGTTTGACAACCAGCACGTTGTGTTCAGTTTGGAGGAATTGGGATGTCCACGTTTGCCAGAGAAACTAATCCCGACTGAGAGCAGTGAAGAGGAAGAATAAGAAGACCCTCCGTGTCTTTGGCATAGCGTCTACGCTTCTGGATTTAACTGCACACAGACCAATGTTAGCAAAATGGCGTCTTGGTGTATGCAGAACTTGTCCAAGATCGACATGACTGAGGCGTCCGTGCGTGAAAAGACATTCACTGATTGGAAACATACGACACCCACTCCTCGACAGTTGGCCGAACATGGGTTTGTAAGGATTGCCGACACTGTGGACAGCACAAAGTGTGTTTACTGTGGAGTCATTTTATTTAGGTGGGAACCTTATGATGACATAGCTCATGATCATGAGTTCAACTCACCGTTCTGTAAGTACATTCAGTACAGGCGGCAAAAGTTGGAAAAGGAAGCGGAGGAAACCTTTTTGAAGCAGCCCAAACAAGTCTGCGATATTGAACTTGTCAAATTATGCAGTGCTTGACATTCTCCAATCCTCTAGTCACCGCAGTACATATTATATATGAAGAAGAGGACAGAATTTCCCCATGGATTGCTGCCGACCGAATCAGGTTTGAAGCTCGAATTGCGAAACTGACGTCACTCCTATCAGCAGTCATCGAACATAAATTATCGCATATGGCAAAATGTACAAAATCTGATCACAGCTCCTGTAACTTTTCAAAATAAATGTATACTACTTTATTTATCTTTTCTTTCTTTATTCCATAACATGATTCCTTCAGCAGCAGCAGCAGACGAACATATTGCGCTTCGGACCAACCATCACCACCTGCCAGTATACATGTACGCCTCAGCACCAGGACGCCTCGACGTCGCCTGCTCGTCCACGGCTACCAGTCAGCCCATATACCATATGTATAGCATATCCTTAATCGCTTCGTAAAGGCGGCAGAGCTGCCGACGTTTTTTCTTTATGGGAGAATAGCATGCTTGCCTTCGAAGTCGAGCGGCCAGTTTTTTCCTTATGGGCGTTTAACATGGTTGCCTTCGAAAGTGAAAACCGAAGGCAGCCGGTTAACGGGCCAACTGGCACCGACTGTCACGGCACTAACTGCGGTGAATGTCATGATCGGCGGGCCGAGTCTACGGTATACTCAATACAGGAGGCAGAGCTGCCGACGTTTTTTCCTTATGGGAGAATAACATGCCTGCCTTCGATATGCGACTTTGAAGGCAGGCGGCCGACCTGCCGGCGCACAACGTTTTCTCCTTATGGGCGTTTAACATGGTTGCCTTCGAAAGTGAAAACCGAAGGCAAATCACCCTACTAATCTGACCAATACTACGTGGTTCGGATTCCACGTAAAACTGTAGGTCTCTTAGTTGCCCTAGCTATTGGGATCTTAATGAATAGTTTCCTTCTAGGGAATAGTCGACCTTATTTAGTAACAATGGCCACACTCATTCATACTTGTCATAGGATTTGGTGATATGAAGTATTTTGTAATTGAGTAGTGTTATTTTTAATACGTAAAAGGATTTATTTAAATTGATTTAATTAAAAATATGTATAAAGCCTCAGCTAACTACTTGGATCTCTTACAGGTTGTAAATTTCATTTCATATAAAGAAATTAGTTCAATAAATGGAAAAATCAGTTACTCACTTTCTTAGACACAACAAGCATGTAAGTTTTCACTATCAGTTTTCAGTTGTTGAAAATTAATTAAATAATGATAACACACTAATATCACAACCAAACAACTTATGGATTCACTACTGAATGATAATTAGTAGTTAATATAGAGAGAGGCGAGACTCACATTTCTGGCCTCTGATTGGTCGAGAGCGGTCACATGGCCGGATCCAAGATGGCGACCAGAAGTGGATCCAAGATGGCCACCGAAACGGAAGCAGTGGTACCAACCCCCTGTGGGAATTTTCTCTCCCAAACTTCCCTACAAATTCCCAAATTTCCCTCACATTTCCCACATCATACTATATAAAATGCACTTTTTTCAAGATGGCGGCATTTCCCTCGTTATACTATATAAAATACACTCCTAACCTTTTCCCCGTTATACCATATAAAATGTAAAAAGATGGTTGTCTTTACACTATAATAAATGACTACCGTCGGCTACTTTCGTACGCTCTTAGCCTACGATGCATGCGTCGTCTGCTGGTCCGGCGCGCATGCGCGTTGTAACTCTACTCATATACACACTATAACAAATGTATTATTTCATACATAAAATATAACAAACGCATCATGGCTGACGCGATCGCAGCGCACCTAGCGGCAATGCCGATCGAACGCAGCGCACCTGGTGGCAATGCCGTGCTTTCGACCCGATCGCAGCACCCCAAGCAACAATGCCGTGCTCTCCACCCGATCGCAGCGCACTAGCGACCACACCGGTGCGTGGGTGGTGCATGCGCAGGGACTTGCTACTCTGTGGCAATATACACCATAACAAACGCAATATTTCATATATACACTATAATAAATGTCACAGCGCACCTGGTGACGAAACTTAGCGCATCCTTTCGGAAACATGACGCCTTCGGAAGGGAAGTCCCTGGTGGTAATTCACCTTCTCAAATTTCCCTCCAAAGTCCCTCGTTATACTATATAAAATGTACTTTTTTAAAGATGGCGGCATTTCCCTTGTTATATTATACAAAATACACTCCTAACCTTTTCCCCGTTATACTATATAAAATTAAAAAAGATGGCAGTCCTTTATATATGTACTATAATAAATGCACTTTTAAACTTCGATTATTACCCTCGGCTACCTTCGTATGCTCTTGGCCTATGATGCACGCGTCGGCTGCTGGTCTGGCGCGCATGCGCGGGAACTTGCTACTCTGTGGATTATTTCATATATACACTATAACAAATGTATTATTTCATACATACACTATAACAAATGTCACAGCGCACCTGGTGACAATACTAAGCGCATCCTTTCGGAAACATGACACCTTCGGAAGGGAAGTCCCTGGTGGTAATTCACCTCCTCAAATTTCCCTCCAAAGTCCCTCGTTATACTATATAAAATGTACTTTTTTAAAGATGGCGACCTTTCCCTTATTACACTATATAAAATGTACTCCTAACCTAACCTTTCCTCCGTTATACTATATAAAATGCAAAAAGATAGTGGTCTTTTATGCATGTACTATATAAAATGCTTTCGTGTACTTCCGGCGACTGTCGGCTACCTTCGTACGCTATTCACGCGTCAGCCACTGGTCTGGCGCGCATGCGCACCCAAATGCTACGCTCTGATTGGTTGCCTCCCTCCCCCACTATACAAGTAATATTTCTCACACGTACTGTTAGACTACTTATTTAATTTAATTTTGAATTTAATTGTTCTGAACTTTTAATAAATACTCTGTTAACATACACTCTTAACTTCGGGTACTGATATACGGCTTCCATTAACATTCACCGTTACCTACCTATACTAATCTATCTAATCACGGTTGGGTACAAACTTTACACTCTACACAACCCACAATACACCTCTTAATTAATTATATGTTTAAAAATGAAGGCACTACCTGACAATACACGTTTTTATTCAAACATTTTAAGGGGGCAGCTATTATTTATATTAATTATTTACCTATTTTTTTTTTTATTTTTATTTAATACACTGTTAACTTTTTTGGTCCTTCAACTACCATCGACTACTACCTTCAGCTACCCCTCTCCCATCTATCTCCGGTTAACTTCGTATGGATACCTTCGTATCAAACACACCTGGCATCCTCTAAACTTAACACGCTAGCTTAACTTCGTACGCTCTTACCCTAGAGCCCTCATGCCTACCCATCTTCGGACTATCCAACCTAAATTACTTAAACTGTACTTACGAGGCCTACCGGTGGCCGGACTTTATTGGTCCGTTATTAGTCAGAAAGCATCACATTTTCCTTCATTAACTATCAACTAACAATTTCCTATTTTCACCCACCTTTGCGTGCGTGTACATGTTACCTAGGTTACATTACTTACTTTCAGTCACTTTCATTATCAATTCTGTGGACTCAAATACCTCACTTCCAATCCACGTTCCTATTCAAAACCCATCAGTCCCACTACACCTAGCCTCACTTCCTTTCCTCAAAAATTCCTTCCTTTGTACTATAGCGACACTCAAGGACTAATTCACGACCACTTCACAAACTGTATCTCATTGCCTCTGCTCGGTGCACTGGCAGTCCATTAGTTCTCGCGCACTTTTCTTATCAAAACCACCTCCATTACCACAATCATTGCTTTACATCCCATGTCTTTTAAATGACAAGAGTTGTATAATACCGAACACTTAAGTATCATTGTATATGATTCCTTCTTCTCATTTTGAAAAACAGTACTACACCAGGATGACGTAATCGGAGTTTCAAGTCTGGACAGGCGCGTGACTCATACAGCGGCTACGAAACTAGGGTATAGGGCTCCAGGAGCCAGACTGGTTGTCATGTCTGGACAGGCGCGTGACCCAAATGCTACGTTCCGATTGGGTGCCCCCCTCCCCTCCCCCTCCCCTCCCCCCATCCATCCCTACTTAACCGACCAACAGACTCAATCTTTCTCACTTCTGCTCATGTGCTCGTACTGATCAGACGTGTGTTCACTTTGCTCCTCGATATCAGTAATTATTCTCATCATAAATACTTTAACTATTTTTATATTTTGGACACCATTCTCTGTACAGTATTTCAAAATTGATATACCGAGAGTAAGTTCCGTATACAGTATCAATATTTTGACCTTTGTTCTTTGTGTGGTATTTCGAATTTGTTTCAATATTACCAAAGATGGAATCCTTTTCCATAAACGATAACCTGGTCACCATTTCCCGTCGATTCAATACCACAGGAACCGACCTCCTTACTGTCTGACTCAACATAAAAACAAAATTATGTCTGAAATAATAACCACCTAAACAGGCTCGGGGGAGTCAAATAGTACATTGCAACCCAAATTAAATTCACTAAAACTATAAATAACGAAGAAATTACCACTACTCCTTGCTTTCACGGCAAAAACCCGTCCTTTGTTACCTTCCGAATCTTTAGATGTACAATACTCTGAAGCTACCGACAAAATTTTAGAAAGCGTGGGTAAGTGGGTGAGCCAAGGTAGCGGGTGGGTAGTTGAAAATGTTTTACGCCTAGATCTGTTCATTGTTAAATATCAACCTTTGTACGCTTCTTCTTACATACCCACTCCTAAAAAAATTTCAAACACTATGCATGGAATTATAAATGTTAAAAATAACGATGAAAATTGTTTCCTGTACTCTGTACTTGCCCAATTGTACCCGGACCAAAATTAGCGAATAAGCTATTACTAAAAACGTAAAAATAAACTAAACATGTCTGGTATTAGCTATCCCGTCAAAATTTCCGATCTCGATAAATTTGAAAAATTAAATCCCACTTTGTCAGTCAACGTCTTTGGATTTGAAAAAGACGAAGTTTACCCCTTTACGTATAACAAAAGAAAAATTTAGAGTTCACCACATAAACTTACTATTACTGGACTACTGACACTACCTCCCACTACTGTTTAATTACAAACTTGTCCCAACTGCTATCTCACTTGACTAAACACAATGGTGTTAGGTTCTACTGCGACTACTGCCTACACAGATTTGTATACGTACGACGCACTTACTAACCACTTACTTTTGTGCTCACCTCACGGAGCACAAAAGACCAGACTACTGACTGATGACGAAAAATACATGTCCTTTAAAAACTACACTCTAACTCATAAAGTCCCCCTTCACCATATACTGTGACTTTGAGTCCTTTGTCTTACCTATCCCTACTACAATTAACGACCCTACTACTTCACACACCACAAAACACTGCCCATCACGTTCCCTCTGGTTATTGTTACGTAGTTATTGATAGTAATGGTAAACCTGTAAAACAACCTAAAGTCTATAGCGGCCCCGATGTTGTTGATAATTTTCTAAACTGTTTGATTGCAGAGTCTGAGGAACTCTTACCCATTATTAAAAAGAATATCCCGATTAAAATGACTCCGCAAGACAAAATTATTTTCCAAAATGCTACCACCTGTCATCTTTGTCAAAAACCTTTGGATGGAGACAAAGTAGCTAATCATAATCATTTAACGGGTGAGTTCTTGGAACCCGCCCACAATTCATGTAACTTAAATTATAAAGTTCCCAATCATATTCCAGTCTTTTTCCATAACCTCAGAGGTTATGATTGCCACCACCTGATACAGGGATTCAGGAAATTTAAAAAAGAAAAACTGCAATGCATCGCTACTACTAGCGAACGGTACATTTCAGTCAACCTCAAATCATTTCAATTTCTGGACTCCTTACCGTTCCTTAACGCTTCTTTGGACACACTCGTGTCCAACTTAATTACTGACGGGGCTTCCAAATTCCAAATTTTAGGGCAGTGTATGACCAACACAGACTTACTTCTACGCAGAGGTGTCTTTCCCTATTCTTACATGACAGACGAATCTAAATTTAACTATACCGAACTTCCTCCCAAGGAGGCATTCTACAATTACCTTACACAAACACATATATCCCACGATGACTATACCCATGCCCAAACTGTATGGTCAACCTTTAACATGACTTCAATGAAACAATACCACGACTTATACTTACTCACAGACGTACTATTACTGGCAGACGTGTTTGAAAATTTTAGGACGACCAGTATGACTTACTACGGTATTGACCCATGTAACGTCTACTCTGCCCCCGGACTGGCATGGAATTCCATGCTAAAAATGACAGACGTAGAAACTTTAAATACTTACTGACATTGACCAACACCTATTTGTTTGAGTCTAGGGATCCGGGGCGGTGTCTCCATGATACCCAACCGGTACACTCAGGCTAACAACCCCTACCTACCACACTTTGACAACACAAACCCCACTAATTACATCCTTTACCTAGACTGTAACAATTTGTACGGGACCAGTATGTCTGATAGACTCTCAGAGTCTGGCTTCAAGTGGATAGACCCACAAGACATTGACTTTACAAAAGTACCCGACGACTCTGACACTGGATACATTTTAGAAGTGGACTTACACTACACTGACCACTTACACGACTTACATTCTGACTTTCCACTGGCCCTAGAAAGAAAAGTAGTGACAGACGATATGCTTTCTCCCTACTCCAATACCTACTTGACGAACCGACCTATAAACCTTCCAACACAGAAAAATTACTAACTACTCTCTGTGACAAAACCAAGTACGTTTTACACTACAGGACTCTAAAACTTTACTTACAATTGGGACTTGTACTAACCAAAGTAAACAGAGCTCTAAGCTTTTAATAGTCTGCTTGGTTAGCCACATTTATTAACTTTAATACAGAAAAAAGAAAAGAAGCCAAAAATAATTTTGAAAAAGACCCATTTATGTTGGGTTCTCAGTCTTAGAAATTTTCAAAATTTATCATGTATAACTTTCATTATAATTGGAGCAGTTGCAAAGTACGGGGAAAAACGTTAAGCTTTGCATGACTGACACAGACTCATTATTTTACAATGTACATACTCAGGATGTCTACGCAGACATGAAAAATGAATTACATCTTTTTGACACGTCCGACTACCCACCTAGCCACCCATGCTACAGTAAGTTAAACAAAAAAGCGTTAGGGAAAATTTAAAGATGAACTAAATTCTAATCCTGCTAGGGAAATAATTGGCTTGAGAGCGAAATGCTACTCCGTTCTAAATTCAGATCTAGAGGAAAAGAAGGTGGCTAAAGGCGTCCCCCGAGTAGCAATAAAAAAACAATTAAAACACGAAATGTATAAAGACTGTTTGCTTAAACATTCGTTAAAAACAACAACCGCATTAAACATTCGTAGTGAAAAACATAACATTTACACGCAACACATTTCCAAACTATCACTTTCCCCCTTCGACGATAAAAGATACATCTTGGAAAATGGCATAGATACACTAGCATACGGACACCATTTAATTAGTAAAAAACTAGCTTTAGAACACGATCATGATTACATTAATAAAAAACTAAAACTCACCCATAACTCAAACATAAACTTTGAAACAGAAAAACAATAATATATACACTTCAAACATAAAAATTAATAAAAGAACAACTAAAATTGCATACTGTCAGAACGTCTTTCCAGAACCGTTAACCTCTGACTGACTACCACTCCCTTACCTCCTTCCTTTCTCGCATCTGTTCTTATTGTGTCACTTGCATATGACGCCAATTCCACTACATCGGAGCTTTGTTAAGCTCTTCTAAAATATTTACCACAACAACATTTTGAAAACATAATATTGTTTACGTCACAAAGGCGAAATATCAGCTCGATTTTTATTGTTAATAATATAAAGATTATATACTTTCAACTACTAAAAAAGCGATGGAATGAGATTGTAACCCATGGTTTACTAACATGTCCGTAGAAACCCAATTTACAGCATTGGATGGGCTCAACCCAACCGTAGTGCATATGTAAAAAACCTCGTACTGGGTGAACCTTCTTCTTGATTACGGTAACTCCTACGCCAGGTAAGTAATGTTAAGTTAGTTTTGAGTAAACTCTTTTACCGTCAACCTTTAAAAAACAACCTGTAAAGTAAATTCTGTTATAATATGGACACTTTTGTGAGTTTTACATAACTTCAATTTATTAACAGCTATCTCCAGCTCTGAGTGATAGAATATCGTACCAACGAGGTGAGGACGGCCCAAGTTTAGTAAAAAATTTCCGACTGTTCTCTAATGCAGCTGTTAAAATGCGTAAGTCCTGAGTCAGTCCTGCAGCTTGGGGCTGGACTAAACCCCGTAAGACCTCAAGTCGCAGTCCAGCCCTCGTAAGGTACATGTATGATTGAATGGCTGGATAGTATCCATATGTGAGGGTGAGAGGCTTACAAAAAGAGAAAAAACACAAAATAAATAAAAAAAAGAACCAAAAATAATAAAACAAATGTATATATAAAAAACCCCTTTGTAAGTCTGTTCGTCACATTGAAAGGCTTCTCTGAGTAAAGTGATGTCTTTACTTACAGAGGGGACCCAAACAAGTATAAAAAAAGTACAACAATTTTAAAAAATCTAAATAATACTGGGAGGTAGCATTTGTTTATGGAGTGGCTATCACCGTAACTTGCGATGGATGGGGGCAAGTTACAATAAATTACTCCGTGGGGGATGCCAGTCCTCTATCGAGCGCATCCCATGGGAATTGGGCAATGCCCTCTGGTTTTGCCTTCAGCTTACTTGAGGGTAGTGAGGAATTAAATACTCACCGTGAAAGAAAACTGGTTAAATCAAGAACAAACACATTAATAAAATCTGCGAAAGAGATCGAGAATCAGGAAGTGATCTTAGTAAGATATGGTAAAAATTTCTAAAAGAAGAGTAAATTATGTCCTTTTTTTTACATACAATTACAAATTTACAAATAAGATACATACAAATTTCAGAAAACTTTACATACAAATGTAATTATTGAAAAATTTCTCAAATCAAGGAAGAACTACCAACATAGTAGTCTCCAAATCCCTTAAAATTTAGTTAAAATCTCAATAAATAGGGATATTTGTGTACAAAATATGTTATAATTCCCTAAAAGCATTTAAATTCAGTGTCATAACAATAATATTTGTCCTAAACATTTAAAAATCCTTTAAAATACTCTTATAGAACCTTTATAAACTTAGTTTGAGTTCAAAACAACATACAAAACTGATGTAACACCTGTAAATTAATTGTTTAACCTACATAATTATTTAGTTGGCTTTGCATTTACTACCACATGACTTCAAACAGTTGGCAAAGTGTAACTAACCAATAGGAATATATTCTCTATAATGTTCACATTTTAAGCCTGGTTTTAACAAAACTTGGTACTAATGTCTATTTGCGTACTAAACAAGTAAACGAATAGTTAGTTGAAATGTGTCTATTGTAGAAACTTTGAAATTAACAGTAAGAAAGTTTGGTTCCTTTTAGTTGTAATATACTCGATCAGAAAATGTATATACACCACCCCCAGAGACCCAAACACACACCCATGAACAACCTACCTACCTACAAACATTCAACACTCTTGACTTACCATCTACCTACTCAACACACAAAAGACCAACCACACACTCTACATATAAGACTCTTGGTTGCTCGCCCACCTACTCAACATACAACACCTCTGATCCACCATTCACTTGAACATTACATAAAACCTGTGATATTCCACCCAATCACCAAACACACATGATCAACCTACCTACTTAAAATACAAGAATCTTCATTCACCATCCACATACTCAACACACACAGTACTCTCGATAGATCACTTAACTACCAATTACATAAAGCCTTTGATTGACTCACAATCCTAACATCCATGAACAACCAGCCTCCCAAACATACGACTTGACCACCCACAAAAACAAGACTTAATGTATAACCACCTATTTAACATACAAGACCAACCACTCACCATACAATCATGACTTAACATTCCACCCACCTACCAAACACACACATCTCTTGATGGACCATATGCCTACACATTACTCTTGATAGATCATCCACCTAACCATTACATAAAACCTTTGATAGACCACCAACACACATGAACAACCTACCTACCTACCTACGTAACATCCAACACTCTTGACTTACCACCCATCTACTCAACACACAGATAGACTACGTAACTAACCATTACATAAAACCTTAGATTGACACCCTACATTCATGGAAGACCTACCCACCAAACATACAACTTGATTAACCACCCACCTACACATCACACATTTCTCTTGATAGTCCAATCACCCTCCCATAAAAAGACTTTTGTCAGACTATTTACTTAACATACAATGACTTACCACACATCCTACATCGACCATCTACCTACTCAACACACAAAGGACCAACCACACACTCTACATATAAGACTCTTGGTTGCTCGGCCACCTACTCAACATACAACACCTCTGATACACCATTCACTTGAACATTACATAAAACCTGTGATATTCCACCCAATTACCAAACACACATGACTCTTAATAGACCAATCCACCTACCTCTGCACACACAATTCCTTAGGACACACTCTACACCCACCACTCATCCTACAGACAAAACTCCTAGAGAACTACCCATCCTCCATAAAAACACTATTGGCTTCATATAATCATGTTTTAAAATAACATTATTACACTGTAAGATAGGTTTTATATAGCTAAAGACCTAAAATGTGTCCTAAAATAAAGTTTTCTCTATATATATGAGAGTCGTTGGTGGAAAACATCCAAACTAAACATAGAAATTCTGCTATACAACTAAAAAAATACGAGAAAAAGTTAGGTTTAAAAATAAAAACGGGTGGTTATAACCTGACACCTCGAGTGGGTCGACAGAAAGTCTGTAGCGACCCAGGGGGACACTATAAACCAAGAGAGAGACAATGTAGGAACACTGGAAGAAACGTTGATACTAGGAAAGGCCGTGTAGGGTTTTAAGGCAAAGTGTAGTAATTTAGAGTGGAGGGATTGTTTGGAAAATTATTTCTTTTCTGCCATAACTATCGACGGTTTTTAAAGAGATCTGATACATAATTGCTATGGCATGTACTCTAATACATATTCATATTGATATACAGCCTCCATTTACTCTTGTCTTACCAAGCGTTTCTTCTTTTATCCATACCCAACCACTCCTTCTTTGTTCTACTTCCACTAGATCCTTCTATCCAATTACTCCTTGATCTTTTTCTGGTTGTTCCATCCCTCCTGTACAGAACTTCCAAATGAATACGATCTACCTACAGTGCCGGATTTCCCAATAGGCCCAGTAGATATGGGCCTATGGGCACAAGCTTCCAGGGGGCGCACGGCTAAGAGAAAAAATGGTTTTAAATCTAGATATAAAAATTAATATCTGTCTTAACATTTTTTTTAATTGATTTAAAAATCGAGCTAATAAAGCATTCTGATTTTTAAGTTCATTGGATCAAATAATTGTTCTTAAAGTTAAACAATTGTTCACTGTTGTGCATCAACTTTGTTACAACATTGACCTCAAACACGGGAGAACTGGCTGTAGGAATGTCGTCCAGCGGTACATCTCGTATTTCCACTGCCAGCCCTATGCAACTCCCATTATCCTTTTATAGAGGAGGGTGACCGTCTTAGTGACGCCAAATAACTACAGATTGCTCCGTGATTCCTCGCATGGATACTGCATTTTTCCCCTTTGTAGAACTCGGCCTACGGCCTTGCGGTGAAAAGTTTGGCTTGCAGTCTCACCAAGGCACTCTGCTACAGTCCAATTTTTTGTCTCGGAAGGTCGCCTAGTGAGGAAGATTAGCATACGGGTTCTTAACCAATTTGATCATGAATTTTGGTTTTAGAGGCAGTGGAGCCCTTAAACATAGTTTTTTCTACAATATGGTGGTATATTAGTAATTAATTAATTGAAGAATACCTTTAATTTGATACCCACTCGGGTGTATTAGTGAAACATTACCGAATTTTGGGTTTTAAAAGCATATTTTTTTATTTAGTGGGCAGAGCCCTTAAACATTTTCAATTCAAAAACACAATGATATAATGTGATTTATGACATAATTACCCATATTTTGATATCCCACTAGGGTGGTTTATATTAATATTACCCTTTTTTTGTTTTTGAGGGAATCAAATTACAAGGGAATTTATGGGAAAATTGGGAATTTGAAGGATATTATTGGAGGGAAAATTCCCACAGGGTTAGTAGGACTGAGACGTGC